>CM038141.1:17041853-17306564 GCA_021437245.1 Aegilops speltoides | reverse complement strand
CACCCAGGTGTAGAAAAGTTATTCTTCACCGAGGTAATCTTACGATCATTTCATAAATAAATTATGTTTCAAATATAAATAGTTACAGTCATATTGATTCATTGTGTAAAATTTGGCATAAAAAAGGCAGAATACTAGAAAAATACATTTATGTATATTTTACACTATGTTTTTATATTTGTAATTTACGTAATATAAAATATTTTTTACGGCAATTATATATTTTCTTACGTTCTCTTTTTACGTCTAAAATAAGACAAAATTTACGAAACGTAAAATTACGGTGCATTGCTGGTAAAATAGAGGGGGGGGGGGTGAAGAATAACTATTCCTCACCCAGGGTGGCGAATAGCACGACCCTATATATATGGGTGTGTGTGTGTGTGTGTGTGTGTGTGTGTGTGAAAATAGACATCAAATTACATATTCTAGAAAATATTAATCATGTATTTGGGAAATATTAAGTGTGTGTAATAATTGTCCCTTGTGTATAAAAAAATTGTACAATGTGTATGAACATTATGGGCATGTGTTGAAAAGGAAGAAATGAAATAAAATAAATAGGAAGACAAAAAACTGAAGAAAACTAAGGAAAAAACAAAGAATAGAAGACAAAAGAAAAAGGGGAAACCAAATAAAACCGCTGAAGATACTAAAAAAATCCATAATAAAATAACAGATAAATGGGCAGTGATCTGCGCCGGCGCGTCGGCCCAACGTTTCGGCCGGTCACGCGCGGGCCGTGAGATCAAATCGCGGAGACCGTCAGATCTAGATAAAAAACGATTTGCCCAGCTCCCTTCTTCCTCTCGCAGAAACGTTGTCTCCTCCCCCGAGCGCCGCCGAGACCACGCCATACCCCGCGAGGAAACGGCCGAGCTTGAAGCACCACCGCGGCGCTCCTCGCGCGGTGGGCGCCTCGCCGCCTTCGCGCTTGCTCAAGAACAGCGGTCGCCATGGATGCAGCTCCGCCGCCGCTGCCGGAGATCCGCGCCGCCATGGATGTAGCTCTCCGCCGCCGCCATGGATGCAGCTCACGCCGCCGCCATGGATGCAGCTCGCGGCCGCGCCGCCATGGATGCAGCCGCCGTCGCGCTGCCGCCATGGATGGATCCCGCTGCAAGACGCCATGGATGCAGCTCCGCTCGCTGGCGATTGACTGGTTCCAGCAAATATAATTGGCCGTTGTAGCATTTTTCGTTGTTGGTCGTAGCAAAATGGAGACATGGTTGCAACAAAAAAGAAAGGTCGCCATTGTCGCTGGTTGTAGCTCGCCGTTGCAGGTAGCAAACATTTGCATTCTAAAAAAATGAACGGATGTAACAAAACCCATTGCCGGACGTAGCAAATACCTATGACAGTTGTAACAAAAGGCCGTCGTCGTCGTCGCGGGTCGCAGCTCGGCCATGATGGATGTAGCAAACATTATGCCGGTTGTAGCAAAAAACGATGCTAGTTGTAGCAAAATTCTGCTACGGTTGCAGCAAAACATCGTTGTTGTCGCTATGAGGTCCGAGTCTACCGATGGATGTAGCAAAGCTCACGGTAGTAGCAAAATTCAACTACGGCTGCAGCTTCCCCCCTTTTTGTGCAGTGCTATTGAAGTTTTTCTATGTCTATGGTTGAAGCTTTTTTCAATGGCTGTTGAAGCTTTTCTAGGTTACGGTTGCAACACTTCTATACGTGGGTGGATCCGGGCATGGCGGGCAGGCAGCCATGGCGGGCGGCGAGGGAGCGCCTAGCCGCCGGCGACGGAGTTTGTGGTGGCCCAATCGCTACCCGGGAGGAGGTGGGGGGAGGGGATGCGCGCGCTTGAAGGCTGTAGGTAGAGGATGGATCTGGCCATGGCAGCAGGCAGCCATGGCGGCCGGCGAGGGAGCGCCTGGCCGCCGGCGATGGAGTCTGTTGTGGCCTAGTCGCAGCCCGGCCGGGGGAGGGAAAGGATGCGCGCACTAGGCTGGAGGTAGGGGACGGAGGCGCATAGGGAAGGAGGCGGGGCCACTGCGCGGGCGCGTTTGCCAGCGTGGCGTGCGAACCGGCGCAACGTTTCGGCCGGCGCACCGCGCCCAAACGTTTCCCCAGGGGAAATACTGTAGGTCGCAGCTACAGTGCTGGACCGGTCTAGTAGAGTCGCGCCAGTGAGACCGAGCTAGGACTTGCCCCGGCGCTCACGCGTCTACCCTCCCGAGGTGACCGTCGCACAACGGGATTGGTCGTCCGTTTGAAGTTTCCCACCCCATCCAAAGCCGATATACGATAGCTGATAGCCCCACCCCCACAACACAGCGCACTAACACACACGGTATGATCTGGCCACTACGACGCAATATGATTCTAGAGAATTGTTGTAGGGGAGGGAAGACTGAGAGTGTCATTGCAGAGATTTTGCTTCGGTACACACCCTTCAATGTTTGCAATTTTTTAAATTAAATTACTTAAAAAGGCTATTATCATATTAGCCTACAGATGAAACGTACTGAGTACATTGATTTGAGTATAAAATACGGTGTTACTCCCTCTGTCCCAGAGTGTCAAAAACATTTTTATATTATGGGACGGAGGGAGTATTTTTTATTAAAGGGATATATTCTCATCTTCGCTTTCTAAAAAATTTGGCACACCGGAGAACAGATGAAGGACAGTAATCCACTGCGGCGGTGTCGGTCCTTCCACCGCCGGGAGTGGGGCAGCTGTTAAAGTATGTAATATAGGATGTATACGGTGTACATATAAACCGTATACATGTGGGCGCAAAGGTGTTGTATGTACAGGTGGTTAGGATATGTTTAGGTTGATCTCTATCCTTTGTATAGATCATTACTTGGAGATCAATCCTACAACAACCTAACTACCTAAACCCTGTAATCTTCTGTGCCTATAAGTAACACGCAATGCGTCCCTGCCAAAGCACACGCTTAACGCAACTTTACATGGTATTCAGAGCCTCTCCTCTACGCACATCTCCTGCGCCGCCAAAACCCTTGCGCCACCATTTCTTCCTCAAGCTCCGCCACAGCCGCCCCATCTGTGCTCATTCCCATCGCTGAAAAACTCCATCGCTCCAACTTCAACGCTCGGGCGCCAGCAGGCTATGGCCACGATCCGTGGCGCCACCGGTAACCTACCTCGATCCAGAGAGGAGGTGCCGCGCCAAGCTGTCGGACAAAGACGGCAAGGTCACCGATGTGCGAACCCGCATACGAGATCGACAAGGCTCGAGACTCTCAGGTTTTGAGTTTTCTTTTCAATTCCATCTCACCCCCTGTGATGGTTCAGATCGCAACATGCACCACGGCGCCGGCAGCATGGATCGCAATCACGGAGATCTTCATCTCCCGTGACGCAGCGCCATCGCCAACACGAGGATCGCCTCTCCACCACCAAGAAGGGAACTTCACCATCGCTGAGTATCTTGGCCGCATGAAGGCCCTCGGTGATGAGATGGCTGCCATCGCAAGCCGCCACGGACGATGATATGGTGTCGATATCCTTGCTGGCTTGGATTTCGACTACATGTCCTTCGTGTCCTCCATCTGCGCCAGACCGCCCCCATCAAGCCCAACGAGCTCTACGCGCAACTCATCAGCTTCTAGAGCCGCCTCGCCATGTTCGAGGGTGGCAACTCGTCGCCCCACTCGCTCGCGAACGCTGCCTCTCGTGGCGGTCGCAAGCTTCGCCAAGGCGGAGGCCGCGGCAGAACGGTGGTGGCCGTGGTCACGGTGGTGGCCCTGGCAATGGAGGCAACGGCGGCCGTGGAAACGGTCACGGTGGGCGTGGCCAAGGAGGCGGGGGACGAGATGAGCTTCCTGAGGTGTCCTGCTAGATCTGCAAGAAGCCAAACCACACCGCCATAGAGTGCTACAGCGCTCGACATCGTGATTCACCAAGGAGAAAAGTGCGAAGCGCCAGGTCCAACTCCTCCTACGGCGCCGACACTAACTGGTACGCTGACACAAAGCACAGATCACATCACCGGAGAGCTCGACAAGCTCACCATGAGGGAGAGATACAACGGCCATGATCAAGTGAACATGCCAAACGGAGCAGGTATGAAAATTACCCACATTGGTCAAGTTTATGTTCGTACTCCCACTCGTAATCTTCATCTAAAAGATGTCCTTTATTCACCCAAAGCCACAAAGAATCTTGTTTTTGCTCATCGTCTATCTCAAGACAATAATGTGTTTCTTGAAACTCACCCTTGTTTCTTCTTCATTAAGGACAAGGCAATGAGGAGCACCTCCTCCACGGCAGGTGTAGAGCCGGCCTCACCCCTATCATCGCCTTCCTTAGGCCCGGCAGGTATGCTTTTGGTGCCACCAAGATCTCTCCACAAGGTGGCACGATCGACTAGGTCATCCGCCTTTGAAAATCGCTCAAGATGTTCTTAGCAAGAACAAAATTCCTTTTTAGTTCATGAGTTGAATAAAGAGGGGTGTGTGATGCATGCCAACAAGGCAAAAGTCACCAACTTCCATATCCGCATTCCAGTAGTTCTTCGAAAGCTCCTTTAGAGCTCATTTATTCTGATGTATGGGGACCTGCCCGTGATTCAATCAATAAAAAGAATTATTATGTGAGTTTTATTGATGATTTCAGTAAATTTACATGGATATTCCTTCTAAGCATAGATCGAGGTCTTCAAAGTGTTTCATGAATTTCAAGCACTTGTAGAAAGACTCTTTGATCGCAAAATCATCACCATGCAAACCGACCGGGTGGTGAGTATGAAAGGCTAAATTCCTTTTTTCGCCAAGTTGGCATCACACACCATGTTTCCTGCCCGCATGCTCATCAACAAAACGGCTCACCAAAGAAAGCATCATCATATTGTTGAGGTTGGCCTCTCACTATTAGCTCATGCGCCCATGCCCTCAAATTTTGGGATGAGGCATTCATAGCTGCCACATACTTGATCAATCGCACTCAAGCAAGGTGATCAATCTTGAAACTCCACTAGAAAAATTATTCCATGAAACACCCAACTATCATGCCCTTCGTACTTTTGGGTGTGCATGCTATCCCAACCTTCGCCCTTTCAATGCTCGCAAGCTTGAATTTCGCTCAAAACAATGCGTTTCCCTTGGCTATAGTAATCTTCACAAAGGTTTCAAGTGTCTAGATATAACTGCTGGAAGAGTTTACATCTCTCGACGTTGTCTTTGATGAAACGGTGTTTCCTTTGCCAAGTTAAACCCTAATGCCGGCGTGCCTATCCGATCCAAGTCCTTCTTCTCTCTGAAAATTCTCCTCCTTACCTCCCGATCATGGGGACGAACATATAGCTGATCACCGGGTAATTCTCATGAAAATTCTGCTATCAATTTTGGAGGAAATTCGGTTTTGCACTATGATTTTATGCAGCAGAAAGGACAAGCGCGAGCACGAGGCGGATTCAGCGCCGCGGCAGCAGCTGACAGCGGCGATCCCGTGCGGATCCGTCCTCGCCGCCGCCAGAAGTGGCAGCGATCCACCTCGAAGTCAGCGGGCCACCAGCCGACGACCACGCTGCCCCCGTGGTTCCCCGCTGGCGAGACAACGACAACCCAAGGCGGGCCCAGCAGAGCAGGTGGGCCAACCGCACCCACGCCGCCAACCGCACCCACGCCAGCGCGCTTTTCCGAGCCGGGCTGGTGGGGCTCGCCAAGGGCCCAACGAGCAATCGGCGCCGCCCGAGGGATCAACTCGATTCGCCGCCGCCGGATCGTCTCGCGCGCCCGATCCCGATGTCGCTGATTATCTATCGCGCCAGATCTCGCTGGATCTTCTGTGGCAGCGGTCCTTCGTCGCCGATCCTGTGCCGTGAGAACTAGATCACAGCATGGAGTTTTGAAGCCCAAAGTTTGGACGGATGGCACGGCCGTATGGTAAGACACGCTTTGGTGGTCTAGCTGTCACAGTGAGCCAAGTAATTTGGTTGAGGCTTTTGAGGATAAAACTGAAAAATGCTATGGATGAAGAGTATAATGCTCTCATTAGAAACAAAACTTGGCACTTGGTTCCTCCAAAGAAGAGGCAGAAATATAATTGATTGTAAGTGGGTTTACAGAGTTAAAAGAAAGTCCAAGTGGAGAAATAGATGATACAAGGCTAGGCTGGTAGTAAAGGGTTTTAAACAGCGATATGGCATTGATTATGAGGACACATTTAGTCCAGTTGTCAAAGCAGCTACTATCAGACTTGTTCTCTCTGTTGCAGTATCAAATGGTTGGAGTCTTCGTCAACTGGATGTGCAGAATGCGTTTCTTCATGGCGTTCTAGAGGAGGAAGTCTACATGAAGCAGCCACCTGGGTATGAGGTAAAAGACAAATGTAATTATGTGTGCAAACTTGACAAGGCATTATATGGTTTGAAGCAAGCACCTAGAGCATGGTATTCTAGGTTAAGTGATAAACTTCAAAGGCTTGGTTTTCAACCTTCAAAGGCTGATACGCTACTTTTCTTTTTATAAGAAGGAAAAATAACTATCTTTATGTTGGTATATGTTGATGATATTATTGTGGCTAGTTCGTCACAAGAGGCAGTTGGTGCATTGTTGGAAGACCTCAAGAGAGACTTTGCACTTAAAGATCTTGGTGACTTGCACTACTTCTTGGGAATAGAAGTGAAAAAGGTAACAAATGGAATAGTCTTAAGTCAGAAAAATATGTGTCGATGTATTAAAAAGATCGTATGATGAATTGTAAAATTTCAAACATGCCGCTTTCAACCATCAAAAGCTTTCCAAGGAAGAAGGGAGCTTTGGGAGTCAAGCAGCCACCAACTACGTAAGTGTGGTAGGTGCTTTACAGTACTTGACACTTACAAGGCCTGACATATGTTTTCCTGTCAACAAGGTGTGCCAATTCTTGCATGCTCCTACTCTTCAGCATTGGACTGCAGTGAAAAAGGATTTTGAGATATCTCAGAGGTACTATGAGTACAGGACTGAAATTCACTAGGTCAAACTCAAGTATGGTAACTGCCTTTTCAGATGCAGATTGGGCAGGTTGTCCTGATGATAGAAGGTCAACTGGTGGTTTTGCTGTTTTCTTTGGACCAAATCTTATATCTTGGAGTGCACGAAAACAAGCAACTGTGTTCAGATCTAGCACTCAAGTTGAGTATAAAGCTCTAGCAAATGCCACAGCTGAGTTGATATGGGTTCAAACACTGCTTGCTGAACTAGGTATAAATCATTCTTCGATTGCACGATTATGGTGTGACAATATTGGTGCTACTTATTTGTCAGCAAATCCAGTATTTCATGCAAGAACAAAGCACATTGAAGTGGACTATCATTTTGTTCGTGAAAGAGTAGCCAAGAAGCTATTGGACATTCGTTTCATTCCCACTAATGATTAAGTTGCAGATGGCTTCACCAAAGCCTTGTCATGGCGCAAACTGAAGAATTAAGAACAATCTCAACTTGATAAAGTTGTGATTGAGGGGCGTGTTAAAGTATGTAATATAGGATGTATACGTGTACATATAAACCGTATACATGTGGGCGCAGCGTGTTGTATGTACAGGTGGTTAGGATATGTTTAGGTTGATCTCATCCTTTGTATAGATCATTACTTGGAGATCAATCCTACAACAACCTAACTACCTAAATCCTGTAATCTTCTGTGCCTATAAGTAACACGCAATGCGTCCCTGCCAAAGCACACGCTTAACGCAACTTTACAGCAGCAACTGGTGGCCGGCCCGGACGGTTTGGCCGTCACCTTCCGCGAACCAACGCGTCCCCTCCCGTGAGCGCGTTGGATTCCCGTCCGCAGCGTACGGAGCTTACAATTTCAGCGGCAATAATCATTCGCAAGTGAGATCGGAGAGACGAAGAAAAAGAGAGCACCCAGCAATCATTAGGTGTCTACAGTCCCGCACAATCCAGAGGCAAGGACCGCCGATAACACCTCTCCAGTGTCCAGTCTCAGTCCCCACTCCACTCCACTCCATGGCGGCCGCGGATCCCCTTCTCCCGCCGGCTCGCGGATCTCGTTGACGCGCCCGGAGGCTGCGTCGAGCTCGCGGCTGCATCACCGGGCTGGCAGTGCACGGTGATTTGGCTGGACATCGCACCGGGGGTGAGTGCCGTACTGCTCATGCTCTGCTTCGTTCGTTCTACTAAGTTTTTGCCTGATCTGTTCTACTGATGCTTTGATTGCTTCGATCTGCTAATGTTTTGCTTGATCCGTGCTGCAGCTGTTTGATTCTTCTTCTTGTCCGCGTGCTGCTGCTTCGTGATTAGTGGTCGCCACCTCACAGATTGACACGCGACCACGACAGGAGCAGAGGGAGGGGATTGATGGCGCCTGTGGTGACCGCTGCACTGGGCGCGTTGGGTCCTCTGGTGGGGAAGCTCACCGACCTGCTCGCCAGTGAGTCCAGGCGCCTGAAAGGGGTCCGCCGCGAGATCCGCTCCCTCCGGTCTGAGTTTCATTCCATGGAAACTGCACTTGATCAGTACGCCACACTCCAGGACCCTGGTCGCCAAGTGAAGCAATGGGTATCTCTGGTGAGGGAGTTGGCCTACGATACCGAGGATCTTTTTGACAGGTTCATGCGCCACCTCGGCAATGGCAACCGCCATGACGGCGGCTACAAGGAGTTTTTCCGCAAAGCTGCTCGGCGCCTAAAGACGCTTGAGCTCGACATGGGATCGCCAGCCAAATCAAGACCTGAAGGTCGATCAAGGAAGTGAAAGACCTCAAGACCAGTTATGAGCTACCTGGCACTGATTGTAGCCATGCCACTGTAGATCCCCGGCTGGCTGCTCTTTTTGCTGGGGAGGAAAACCTTGTTGGTATTGACGGTCCAAGAGATGATCTTGCTCAGTGGTTGGAAAAAGGAAATAATCATCGTCGCAAGGTCTTGTCTATTGTGGGGTTCGGTGGATTGGGAAAAACAACACTGGCAAATGCAGTATATCGCAAGATTCAAAGGCGTTTTGATTGTCATGCTTTTGTCTCTGTCTCCCAACAGCCAGATCTGAAGAAAATTATCAGGAGTGTGATCTCACAAGTGCCCCACAACTCTGAATTCACAAGAGATATGGACACTTGGGAAGAATGGCAATATATTACAAAGCTAAGAGAACTACTACAAAATAAGAGGTAATATATGGCGTTCTTATTTTCAAGACAATATGTTTTGTGAATATAGATATCATTATTTCAGCTAGTTACGAGATACTTCCGGCATTGTTATTTGTCTGCAAAGTAAGAGGCAGATAGTTAGAACATAAGAAGTAAATTTTCAGCATTGTCATTATATATAATCAAATACAAAGAATATATGCATATTAAAATTCAAGACAACCTAATATCATCAAAATATTATATCGCAGCCAACTCCCACATGTTCATGCGCGGGGTGTCATCTAGTTTTCATAGAAGTTAGGTCTATATTAATATTATTTTGCGGGAAAAACTTCCAATGTATTCATGAACTTTCAAGGTAGTACAAAGAACACCAGAAGTAAAAACAATACATCCAAGTCCGAGGACCAGCTAGTGACAACTACAAGCACTCGAATGAGCCGAAGGCACAATACCATCATCACCCCTTCCTCACCGGAGCCTGGCAAATCTTGTTGTAGTAGACAGCCGAGATGTTGTACGTCGTGCTAAGGCCCTACAAGACCAACACACCAGAACAACAACCTTCGCCGATAAAGAGAAGCGTAGATCGAAAGAATCCAACCTGTAGATACATGAACACAAATGAACTAAGACCAAATCCACGTGGATCCACCGAAGACAAACACCGACCACCCTCTGATGACACTACAAACATAGGCGAGAGAGAACTTTATTCCATCGTCAGAGAGCTGCTGCCACCTCACCCCTCTCCGAGCAGAACACAAACCCTAACAAAAATAAAATAAATTTTTAAAAATGAAGACCTCCCACTGGCAGGATTTGATCCACTGTCGCGCCTCCATGGCCCTAAGGCCACATGAGAGGAGGCAGACCGGCGGCAATGCCAGCGGGTGATATGGAAACTCTAGTTGTTGGGTGCCCTCGTACGAGCGATATGCGGGATATGAGAATATTCTTTAGGTCTATACTATTTGTAACATTTAATGAGGTAAGTATGGATACTAAATTTTATCAACCTAATGAGAGTTCTACCTACTAAGAGCTTTTCAGTTAAATTTTGCATATAGTTGTAATGTACCGCCATAGATGCGCTGCAAAATTCATATAGAGCTGATTTGAAAATAAACACCATATCCGGTTCCGCAAGCCAGTATTGTTTTATCCAGCTCATGAAATTTAGTTGCATATATAGTGTTGCAAATTTGCTAGTTGGATTAATGAACACTAGTAGAAAAAGAGGCTTTCCGTCCAGCCCCATAAGTCGCGAAGCTGTAGGAACCGCGACTAATGGGACCTTTAGTCGCGGTTCTGGAGGTGAACCGCGACCAAAGGCTCCGGCCTGTGGCGCCGGTGGCAAGCCGGTGCACGTGAGGGCCTTTAGTCGCTGGTTGGCGGACAACCGCGACTAAAGGTCTCAAGTCGCCCAAGGCCTTTAGATCGCGGTTGTTGTGCCAACCGGGATTAAAGGTTAGACCTTTAGTCCCGGTTGATGCGCCAACCGCGACTAAAGGCCCGAACCTTTAGTCGCTGTTGTTAGACTTTAGTCCCGCTGGTCCGCCAACCGCGACTAAAGGGATTTTCAAACTCTACCCCCCTGTGGATCGCTTTTCAGTTTTAGAAAAACAAAAGAAAATTATGGAAATGTCAAAAAATAAAATAAAATAAGTTTTCCATGTGATATGTGGTCTAGTTGTTGGGAAAATTAACAAATATGAATTTCGACTTTATTTGCAAAATCTCTCGAAATTTTAAATTGGCATAACTTTTGCATACTAACTCGGATGAAAAAGTTTTTATATGAAAATGATCTACTCGAAAAGTTACATCCGAATTTAACTGGGGAACCCGTTAAACATTTTAGAATCCCCAAAAACCTAATGAAAAAAAAGATACGGGCTTTTAAGTTCGAGAGGCAAAAAATTCAAAAATTTCAAATTGTGGTCAAACTGTGGTCAAACAATGGTCAAACTAATTATTCTAGAATATTAGTGTTACTAAATAATTATTTCAGTTTTTTAAATTTTGGTCAAATCTGGTCAAACTGTGGTCAAAAATGGTCAAACTAATTATTCCGTAAATATTAGTGTTACTAAATAATTATTGTTTTTAAAACAATAGTTTCAAACTCAAACAAAGAAATGTGTCACTTCATGCTCAAGCTAAATACCGAGGGTTAATAGAATTGACATCCTACTATTGTCGAAAACAACAAGTGCGATTTGGAAACGAGGAGAATAGAACCCGGAAGTTAAGCGTGCTCAGCCGGGGAGTGGAGGATGGGTGACTGCTCGAAGTTAGATGATTTGGAATTATGAGGGTGATTAGAGATTAGAGGATAAATTGAGCAGGATGAGGGGTGGTGAGGGTGGTGATTAGAGATTAGAGGTTAAAATAATTCAGAAATTTGAAAATAAAAAAATGAAAAATTCGCAAAAAAAAATTGTAAAAAATTTAAACTCATGGAGGAGGCTTTAGTCCCGTTAGCACGAGAACCGGACTAAAGCCTTTAGTCGCGTTCAGAAGAGGCCGCGACTAAAGGGGGTCTTTAGTCGCGCTTATCTCGTCGCGTTAAGAGTCATGACTAAAGGCCTTTGCCAACCGCGACTAAAGGCCTTTTTTCTACCAGTGGAATCCTTGTTTGTAAATAAACACATTGGGTAATTAAAGCTGGCAAAACCGATTATCATCCATACGAAGCATATGTACAGAAAAAACCATCATAATCATATTATTGCTTAGCTAACGTAAAAAACACTTAGTGGTTACCTCACTGCTGATGTCATCATTGATATATACTCCTTCGTTCAGTAATATAAGAGTGTTTTTGACAGTACACCAGTGTGAAAACACTCTTATATTATGAGACGGAGGGAGTATATTCCAAGACGGATAGTAGTAGTATCGTCGTGTTGGGTTAGCCATCTCCCTGCTGACTGGCTTTGGGTCAATTCTTGGGTTTCATTTGAAGTGAACAAATACTAATATTCATGCGTGACCAAGACTCGCCGCCTTTCACAGAAGTATTAGGTATATTTATTTTTATTTTTCAACTGCTATAATTTACAATCAGCGATTAAATGATTCTATGTATGTGGAAGAAAAATAGTGGCTTGTTTATCTATTGTTTTTATAATAAATTGTTTGTTTATTTTTCTACTATCATGTATCAGGTACCTTGTCATCATTGATGATATATGGTCTACATTTGCATGGGATGCTATCGAGTGTGCTTTTCCGGAGAATTACCGTTCTAGCAGAATTATAGCGACTACCCGTGACACTGAAGTAGCACAATCTTGTTCTCGAGATCATGATGACAAGATCTATGAAATGAGACCTCTAAGTGATCTTAACTCAGAAAGACTATTTTTCAAAAGAATATTTGGCTCAAAAGATTCCTGCCCCAAAATGTTGAGCGAAGTTTCATATGCAATCCTGAAAAAGTGCGGAGGCTTACCATTGGCAATTATTAGTATATCTAGTCTATTGGCAAACAAGCCACGTGTCAAAGAAGAGTGGGAAAAGGTGAAAAGTTCAATTGGTTCTGACTTGAGCAAAAACCGGAATCTAGAGGGAATGAGAAACATACTATCGCTGAGCTACAATGATCTTTCACCTAATCTGAAGACTTGTTTGTTGTATTTAAGTAATTTCCCTGAGGATTGTGTGATTGGGAGAGAGAGATTAGTGAGGCGGTGGATTGCCGAAGGATTTATTTGTGAAGAGCGTGGACGAAGCCGTCAAGAGGTCGCAGAGACCTATTTTAATGAGCTCATGAACAAAAGTTTGATTCAACCTGTGGCCGTCGACTATGATGGTAGGCCTCGTCATGCCTGTCAAGTTCATGATATGATGCTGGAACTTATCATTTCAAAATCCACCGAAGAGAACTTCATCACGTTGGTAAAAGGCAGGCAAACTGTTTGGGGAGATTCTCATTGTTTTATTCGTCGACTATCAATCCAGGAAATTGACCAGGAGCTTGCATCTGAATTGGCAAAGAAGGATTTAAGCCATGTTCGATCTCTGACAGTAACATCATCAAGTTGCATCAAATACTTGCCCAGTCTGGCGAAGTTCAAAGCTTTGCGTGTACTGGATTTTGAAGGTTGTCAAGGTTTTGGATGTTTGGATGAGTATGATATGAACGGTATGGACGACCTGTTCCACCTGCAGTACCTGAGCTTTAGGGAGACGAACATATCAGAGCTACCATCAGGAATTGTGAAGCTGCATGATCTAGAGACACTAGATCTTAGGGGCACATACATTGAGGAGTTGCCAGATGGAATTGTTCGGCTCATTAAACTACAATATCTACTCTGCAAATATAATGGTGGAATATGGGCATTAAAGATACCAAAAGGGATTGGAAATATGACAAACTTACGGGAGATCTCAGGCCTTAATATTACCATAAGTTCAGTAGATGCAGTGGAGGAGCTAGGGAACCTGATCAATTTGAATATACTCGGTGTACTGTACAATCCGGATCCGGAATTTCGCACTGACAAGTACAAGAGACATGCTGATGCGTTACTCTCCTCCGTACGCAAGCTTGGCAGCTACAAACTCCACTCCGTGTCTATAGATACTGGTAATATAGATCGGTTTGAGTTATTAGAATGTTGGTCTCTCCATCTGGCCTCCAAAGTTTTAAGATGAAACCCTACTACCGTTTATCTGAAGAACTTAAGTTGACTGCACCAGCACTCACCAGTCTTGTGAACCTTGGAATTAATTTACGCGAAGTAACAGAGGAGGATGTTCTTATTCTGGCAGAGCTGCCTGCCTTACTTTATCTTAATCTTCAGAGCACAGTCCAAAAGACAGGCTTACGGTGAAGAAAGGAGGATTCAGATGTTTGAAGCTGTTTGACTTTCTAGTTTATGAGGCATTCTGGGAAAACCTTCTGTTTGAGAAAGGGCAATGCCAAATCTCGAGAGGCTTTCGGTGACAGCTTGGGTGCGGGATTAGCATCAGCAGCAGAATCTGATGGGTTCTACTTAGGTATCGAGCACCTCAAAAGTCTGAAAGTTGTAAAACTTGCTGTTTTCGAGTCCCACCATTGCTACGAGGATGGCACATCATCTGTTGTATCAGCTGTATGGAAATCAGCAAAGGCTTCCATAAAGAAGGAAGCAAATCTCCATCCCAACCATCCTAGGGTTACTTTCTATGGACGAGACTATAATTGCAACATTGATGATGAAGCAAACGAGGATCAGAACGCCGGTGTTGATGTGGAGCTCGCTGGTGTTGAAGTGAACGAGGATCAGAATGACGCGGATGATGAAGCAAACGAGAAGCAGAGTGACGCTGATGAATATTCTGACGCCATTTCATCCCCAATGCACGAGGTCTTCCTACTATCAATATTACTACGTACTACAAAAAGCTTGGCAGTTCATACTTTCGATGATCACCCTATTTCTTTCTCCTTGAACGTTTTTGTTTTCTCAATATCTCAAAGAAGCTTTCTGACGGTCTTTTGTCATATCCCTATAGGGAACCCATTCTCCTTGAATGCAAGGGCGGGACGACGTGGTGCTGCCTTGACTGAAATGGTGTGTCGAAGCCTGAAGCTAGCTAGTATTCTCGTCGCCTGAATGAAGATGGAATAAAAATGCCCCTGAAGAAGTTAGTATTTATTTATGTGTGTGGACTTGGCATCGGACTGTTTCAATTTATTTACTACCACTGTTAAGAATTATTACGTTGCTATTTGTGTGAAGATCGCCGTCTGTGTGGAGCTTTGTTCTGGTGTACTTGGGAATTTGATTGTAACTTAAATATTTAGACATATGTCAGCCGAAACTGATTCGCCTGCTTCTCTATGGCCTGTATCCATAGCTTTGTCATCTTATCAGTTATCTAAACGGTCTTATATTTGTTTACAAAGGGAGTACGTTTGTTGGAGCAAAGTGGTGACATCTTATCATGTATCGTCAGGATAGACGCTGTGGCGCTATGCTATGTGGTAGGGGTGCGCTCTCACAGTTTATTATCAGTAGGCTGTTTCACAACCCCAACTGATTGCAAACTCTTTGGTTGATCGAAATACGTGCTGAAATTTCCAGAGTCATGGTGAAACTGAGGATATCAATGCACTACCCATAAATCAACCTGATTTCCTAGCTAGGAGGATGATCCATGATGGTTGTCTAGACCAAGGCAGCACGCCTGCGTACAAGTTGTCCCTGAAAGGTGGGGTGGGTACACAGATAAAGAGGGGTCGTGCTCTGCCGGCAGTTCACGTTGGTCCCCTGCTCCCTGCTGGGGAATAAAGCTCACCAGTTCAATTTCGTACAGTCCACCATCAATCAATCATTCACTATCTACTAGAGTCTCTACCACTTGTACACATGTCCTGCTGGGGAATAAAGCTCACTGCTTTGCTGCACTTCATCATAAATCATCCACCGTCCACTACAGTCTCTACCACTTCTTCACGCACCCCTCTATTAGGCCAACTCCACCGCGCGACCCCAAACGGACGTCCGTTTTGCCCAGATTCTGTCCGTTTGGGTAGGGCAATGGGGTCGTGTCCGGGCAGATTCTGGGATGCGGTGGCCGTGCGATCAACGCGCGGACGCATCCCGGCCGCATCCTGTCCGCGTACATTTTTCTTGCACTAGTAGAAAAGGGCCATTCGAACCGGTTCGTGAGGGCCATTTGTCCCGGTTCACGAACCGGGACTAAAGGGTCGTAACTAAAGCCCTCTACCTTTAGTCCCGGTTCGATCGGGAACCGGGACAGATGGGGCTCCACGTGGCCGGAGCGGCTTGCCCAGGCAGGGGGACCTTTTGTCCCGTTTGGTGCCACCAACCAGGACCAAAAGGCTTCCACGCGTCAGCAGTTCAGGGGCTGGGTTTTTTTTTCTGAGGGGGGTGGGGGGTTTTGTAGGGTTAATTTAGGGGTTTCATATATTGTGTTAACTAGCTAATAGAGAAGAGCGTCCTCTCTTATCTCCGTGCTTGGTCGACGCTACATATAGAGAGGACTCGACACGCTAGCTAGCTAGTAAGCAAATGAAGGAAACCATTAAGTACAGAAGATCGTCATGAACATATATACACAGAGAGAAGTGATCGACCTCTCTTTCTCCGATAGATTGGTCGAACAACAAGTTTTCGTCTATCTATCCGACGTCACCTGAATCGGCACCCTTCAAGTGCTTTGAGATTCGCTCCTAAAAGTGAAAAAGGTTCTATTTCCCTCATTTAGCGAATATGCAATCTATATGTGGCTGGTACAGTGGCTTCTTTCTATATAGGCTAGGCCTGAAAGGGAAATTTTCAGGCCATGCTCTAAAGGTTCCATGTTATGAACGGATACCTTTGGTTTTGCTTTCCAAATTGACAGTACCATCACATTGCTATTTTGGTGAATCTATGCATGTTTACTTTGCTTTCTGGCAGGCTGTCCTGCTGCTTCTGGTATTGCCGCTTTGGGATGATGCCAAAAAGTTCTGCAAATTCAGGCCCATGTGAACTTTCTGACATGCCGGTATGCTTCTTATCAGCTTGCCATTTTTTAACATTGACATCGATGCGCTTGTTGACAGACTAGTCTGCTGGTTGTGAACTTCCCAATCTCAAAGTTTAGTACAAGTTATCTTTGTACGTGTTAGAGCTGCAACTAAAGCACCGAGCAAAACCATTAAGCTAGTTGTACCAAGCCATCTACAATAAAGTCTCGTGCTATACATAGAGCCAAGTGCCAAACTTCACACAGCTCAAACAGATTACAGGAAGCTCGCCGATGTTCTTCCGTAGGTTCTGAATTTGAATCGGAATAAACCTCGCCGAGTTTGCCATCAGACTTATGAAGGTACACGATGTTAACTTGGAATTAGACCTTAAGAAGAAATCAGAGATTGTATGACTGGCCAGTTCTTTGATGAATGTATTTTCTATTTGTCACCTGGAAAATCAAACGGTCGCCTGGAAAATTGGTTGGCATCAGTTGTCTTAAATATATGAGATGTAGAACCCTGGGAAACAAAGTATCCGAATGAGCTCTTTGAGCACTCTGGATTCAAATCATGATGACAGGACAATAAGATTGATGATTCATCGCGCCCATCCGACATCAGGGGCATGCAATGAAAAGGGCAATATGACTTAGTAGTAGGCGAGATATATAGTGTCAATTGCAAAATAACAGAAACGGTAACGCGAATCCAAATAAGCATGATGGGATCCAAATTACAAATAGCACGAATTAAAACTAAATTGTCTGGATGGAGCTACTGCCCCAAAATAAAAATTAAGCAATTCCACAAATTTAGGTCCTTCACGACATGGAAATGGAACTAATCATTACGGATCATAAGGCAGTCGTTATTTGCCTGCCATTTTTTATTACTAGCGCTTACGCTTGTAAGACGACTCTCCTCCGCATGTCGATGCATAGTGACCGCCAAGGAAGCATTTCTTGCAGGTCACCTCCTTCGGAGGCTTCTTGGGGCCATCATATGTTGGACACTTAGGAGTATAGTGCCCTTTCAACCCACAGTTTTTGCACCTCCTCTTTGCAGATTGGGGATGGTTGTTTGTCTTGCCAGTCATGCTCCCACTTCCTCTCTGACTTCCCATGCTGACATGTGTTTCTTCCACCTCAACATCTTTATCTTGATCATCACGTTCTTCTTCTTGGTTGAAATTCTCCTTCTTTGAATCGCTTGAGGTAACTGGACCCACCAGGTGGCAAGGGCAAGACCTTGTGAAATGGTCCTTTGATCCACATATTGCACACTTGTTTGTTCTGGTTGCACTATCACCTGCTGCCTTGAAGCGCTTTGTTTTTGGTCTTCCCTTGCTGGCCTTCTTCTCGGGAGGAAATAATTCCGTGGTTTCATGGAATTCATCTCCTGTTTGCGGTTGTGCATTAGCAAGACCTTGCTTTGAATTGTGCGCCGATCTCTCGGTAACTATGGTTGGGTTTCCAGACTCAGGATCTTTATGGTTGATGTTTGGTTGATCTGGTTTATTATTCACGGCGACTGCACTGCGGGTGCCATGAACTGTTTCTTGAACTACTTCAATTGACTCCAATTCCTTTTTTTAATGCATCAAGGGCGGCCAGCCCATGCTGGAAATGATCAACACCCTTGTTAGCCAACTTAACGATCTCCAATGCTTTAACATAAATAATGTTGTGCCTGAAAGTCTTCGACACTTGCATGCTCGCATCCTTCTGATAAGTTTTCAAGTGTTCTGGAAGATTGTCCCTGGCATCTTTTGTCCATCTCTTCATAATGTATCTACAAGGAATTTGTCGGGCACCAGCGTGCACCATGACCTAAACACACATCATAATCACTGATCAGTATTGTGTCAGCTAACTCGTTAACAACGCACACCATCAGAAAAATAATTGTATTACCTTCAAGATATGACGACAAAGCAACCCAGAGTGCTCGAACATTCCACACTCGCATGAGTACATATCACTCTCCCTATCAACATTCACCTCATACACCACTTTGCACCAACGCTGCCTCCTCTCAGCGTCAGCATGTTCTATGACGATCTTTCCGTCAACTTGATTGCCCTTAACATGGAAAGATCCCGACTGAAATAGCTCCAGTGAAAACAACTTGAAAATTGCCCTGGTGTAAACCTCAGATGCATGCCTCTCAATAAGAACATTGGATCTTATTATCTTCTGATCCTGAAAAGTTAAATGCACATTTAATAATTTTCTAGAAAGTTTTCGAACAAAAAAAAAGACATGCGTATCTTTTGAGAGCAAGTTATATCACCTTGCTCGTGTGTCCGTGCTCGAAATCTTCTTCAGCACATCTGTCGGCGTACAACTTTGTGTACTGATGGACAAATCAATTGATTGGTGCAGACCGAGAAACATATGATTTCAGGACGTTGTTCATGCACTCGCTTCGCTGGGTGCTGCACATTTTAGCGCAGAAATTCCCCTTCAGATACGGCTTCGCCCATTTGTGTCTGACTTCATACACTTGTTTCATGAATGAGTTTGTTTCAAGCCCGTAATGCAGAGTTATTTCCTCCCACTCCTTTTCAAACTCCTGTTCCGTCATCATCTCATTGATGAGCATGTTGAAGTCATTGCGAAAAGGTGTACCATTCCTATACATACTACCAATTTTCTCCCTCATCTTCTTCAACACATGCCATTTACACCAAACATGTGTCGAAGAATCCATGACGGCAGAGATAGCACACTCCATTTGCCTGCTTTGGTCTGTTAAAGAGGAAATTCAATTTTTTGATGAGAACCAGTATGATAAAATATATGTTAGATATACACAAGTGCTCATTTTTCATTCCTGGTTACCTGTCAATATAGTCAAAGGCTGTTTGTTGTCCATTGCAGATAGGAAAGTTTCAAAAGCCCACTTGAAAGAATCTACGGTCTCTTCACGGAGAAAAACACAACCAAAAATGCAGCATTGGTAGTGGTTGTTGACGCCGACGAACATACCAACCGGCATCTCGTACAAGTTGCTCTTATAGGTTGTGTCAAACGTTACTGCATCGCCGAAACAACTGTAATCCTCCCTACTCTTTTGGTGACACCAAAACAAACCAGAAACCCTTCTTTCTTCGTCAGTTTTGACTGCAAAAAAGAATCCAGAGTTCTCTGCTTGCATCCTTGAAAAAAGGGCTAGGGTCTTGTTAATGTCATCTTGACTGTGTTCATGAGCAATTGATGAACACATTGACTTCAGAGACCTTTTGCGGAATGGCACGTCTTCGTAGGAACCATGAATATCAGCCATCACTCCATAGACCTTAGTAAGAGACACATTGTTAGCACGCAAGTGCCTAACAATCTCCTTGATAGATGAGTCCACGTACTTGTGACACTTCAATGCCTTCCTTTCACCAACAGTATCAGCCATTCTGTGGTTGTGCTCTAGTACCACGTTGGCATAATACCATCCGTCGTCGTCAGTTCTGTTCAGTCTAACCATGGCGGGGAAGTTGGTTCGAGATGACTTTGTGTCTGATTTTTTGCAAGAACCCTGTAATAATATGAACAATTCAATGATTTTGCTTCTGTGAAAATTGTTCTACTAAGGTGCAAATGTATCATATTGAAACTTACCTCGCAGGAGCATAGAAGGTCTTGCTTGGACTTGTATCCATGCTTATTTATGTACTTGTTGCCATGCCTGATTCCAAAACCGATCTCCCATGAATAAGCGTTGTAGAATTGATATGCCTCCTGCTCGGAGTTGAATTCCATCCCCTTGCATGGCTGGAATACAACTTTCTTCCCTTCCTTGCCAGCATCCCTGAGTGCTCTCTCCAAGTGTCCACCGCAATCTCCTGTAGGAACCCTGAAGGCTTTCCCCTTGCGGTTTCTGAGCATTATAAGATTGTTACCAGACTATCAGAGGTCATAATTTTACACCGCGCTCTTAACGAAAATGTGTACCTTTGTCTTCTGATCCATCCTTCAGTGTTGTCTTCCTCGACTACTGTTGTTGTTGCATTCTCCCGATGGGTGTCCCATGCTCACTCTTTGGTTCTTCTACTTCATCCGTGATCTCGACTTCCGGTCGTTACATCGGTCAGGTGGATCTGAACGTATTTTCTTCTTCTGTAGACATTTTTATTCAGATGAAACTCTGTTATTCAGGTTGTAACATCTATCAGAATGATCACATATTACGTAAACAAATCAATGGATGAATTTGTGCCGCATATGTTATCCTGTTTCCGTATAGTAAGCTGGAAAAAAAAATACAATCCTGATATTCACCTGCTGCTATTGGGGCGACTCTGTCTCTTACGCCATTTGTAGATGTACTCCGCCACATTGGGATCGACACATGGTGTTCGTCATCGTCTAAATTCTAAGATGCAGCAGGAGGTAAAGGAACATTTTAACGGCACTGAGATTACTTGAGGTCAGCGAAAAAAGCAAGATGAATCCCGTTGCATATGCTGATGGCAACTAACCTGACGTCCTCGTAGCTCGATTCCTTCGTCTGGTTGAGGGAAGCCAAGGTTTGTCCGGGGCGGAGAAGCCATGCCACCTACCATACGGTGGAGGCGGTGTCGACGTAGAGGTCTGGTAGTAGACGGCTAGATCGGAGCGCAAGGTCGGCGGCGGTCACAAGAACCCTACCCTGCACTAAGGTGGATCGAGGAAGAAAGGGGTTGCTGGGGGTGTTTTGCGTGGAGGGTATGTGAAGTGTGTGTTGCACACTCACGGGCCTGACTAGTCAGTCGTCACAGGCACTACCAGAATTAACGTAGTTGCCGACGGCCACATCTATGCCGACGGCCCCCGTAGGCATAGATTGATATATCTCGACGGCCTAGGGCAGGCCGTAGGCATAGAAAAGCCGTCGGCATATGTTGATCTACGCCGACGGGGACCGTCGGCATACTAGTGCCGCGGACCTCTCGAGGTACGCTTACGGGGCCGCCGGCATAGATGATGCCGTCGGCTTAGATGAGGCCCGCCACCCGTCGAGGCGCACCGCTTGACGGTGTAGAACTATGCCGACGGGCTAACGGCGGCCGTCGGCATTGAAATCAAACAGAAAAGAAAAAAAATGAGACAAAAACCACGCCACGGCTTAGCCATAGGCATAGGGCTACCACGGGAGCCTATGCCTACGGCTAGGCCGCCGGCATAGCCGCATAGATATATTGACATCCCCGATCCTCGACGCCCACGCCATCGATTCGCGTGCATCGCCACGCCATCGATCCACAACCGTGTGCCGCAGCTATGCCTACGGTCATACCGTAGGCATACATCGATCGGTGTGCATAGATATGCCTACGGCCTTACCGTAGGCATATCTCGTATTTTTTTTAGTTTACCGTGGCGAGATGTGCCGACGGCATAGCCGCCGGCGAGGGCCCGGCGCATGCCCTCCGCCACGCCATCAATCTGCGTGCATCGCCACGTCATCGATCCACAACCGTGTGCACAGCTATGCCTACGGCCATACCGTAGGCATACATCAGATCGGTGTGCGCAGATACGCCTACGGAATTACCATAGGCATACCTGTATTTTTTTAGTTTACCGTGGCGTAGATATGCCGACGCATAGCCGCTGGCGAGGGCCCGAACATGCCCTCCGCCACGCCATCAATCAAGGCATCGCCACGCCATCGATCCATGACCGTAGGCACAACTATGCCTACGGCCTTACCGTAGGCATACCTCGAGATCTGTGTGGCAGCTATGCCTACAAATTTCATCAGAGGCATACCCGTATTTTATGAGTCTTTTTTTTACAATACAAATGTGCCTTGTCTAAACAGAAATCATACCCCAATGGTATATCGATTGCCCCCCTCATGGACGTCGCTGCCGCCGTGTCACGGAGGGGGGAACTGGTCGACATCGGAGCGAATCTGGTTAGAGGGTGGCCTTCGGGGCGTAGCTATGCCACCGAAACATCGCGTGGCTCCTGATGCATGTGTGAAAGTTTTGTGGCATGCGTAGACACCCATCTTGGGGCTCCGTGGTGTGCCCCCCCTCCTCCGACGGCAGCGCCGCCGTCACTTGGAGGGGGAATCGTGGGGTGTGGTAGAACCAAGGGAATCTAGTGGTGAGTTGGGTCCGCACCGTGTTCGAGGATGTTGCTATGGGCGACCTATCGCAACCTGTGGAAGAGACCATCGTCAAAGCCCGTCCGCAAAAGTCAAAGGGCTAGATCTCCCGGTCAATCGATTCGGGTGGCCTTTGAGGCGAGCCATGCCACCAAACATCCCACAGCCTGATGCATGTGTGGAAGTGTTGTGGCATGCGAGACACCCGCCTTGGGGCTCCGTGGTGTGCCCCTCAACGGACGGCAGCGGCCGCCGCCACTTGGAGGAGGAATCGTGCGGGTGCGGTAGAACCGAGGGAATCTAGTGGTGGGTTGTGTCTGCACCGTGTTCGTGGACGTTGCTGTGGGATGACACTGCCGCAACTCGTGGAAGAGACCATCGTCAAAGCCCGTCCGGCAAAAGTCAAAGGGCTAGATCTCGTGTTCAACTAGGATTCGGGTGGCCTTGAGGCGAGCTATGCCATCAAACATCGCACGGCTCCCCGATGCATGTGTGGAAGTGTTGTGGCATGCGAGATGCCCGCCTTGGGGCTCCGTGGTGTGGCCCCCCCTCAACGGACGGCAGCGCCGTCACTTGGAGGGGGAATCTGGTGCGGTAGAACCGAGGAATCTAGTGGTGGGTTGGGTCCGACCGTGTTCGAGGATGTTGCTATGGGCAGACCTATCGTAATCAGTGGAAGAGACCACTCGGTCAAAGTCCGTCCGCAAAAGTCAAAGGGCTAGATCTCCGGTCAATCGATTCGGGTGGCCTTCGAGGCGTAGCTATGCCATCAAACATCCCACGGCTCTGATGCATGTGTGGAAGTGTTGTGGCATGCATAGACGCCGCCTTGGGGCTCCGTGGTGTGGCCCCCCTTCCATGGACGGCACCGCTGCTGTCACTTGGAGTGGGAATCGTGCGGGTCCGTAGAACCGGAGGGAATCTAATGGTGGGTTGTGTCCGCACCGTGTTCGGGATGTTGCTATGGGCAGACTGCCGCAACCAGGTGGAATAGACCATCGTCAAAGCCCGTCCGCAAAAGTCAAAGGGCTAGATCTCTGGTCAATCGATTCGGGGTGGCCTTGGGCGAAGCTATGCCACAAACATCGCACGGCTCCTGATGCATGTGTGAAAGTGTTGTGGCATGCGTAGACACCAGTCTTGGGGCTCAGTGGTGTGGCCCCCTCCCACAGATGGCACTGCCGCCGTCACTTGGAGGGGGGGAATCGTGCGGGTGCGGTAGAACCGGAGGGAATCTAGTGGTGGGTTGGGTCCAGACCGTGTTCGGGATGTTGGTGTGGGCAGACTGCTGCAACTGGTGGAAGAGACCACTCGTCAAAGCCCGTCCAAAAAAGTCAAAGGGCTAGATCTCCCGGTCAATCGATTCGGGGTGGCCTTGGGCGAAGCTATGCCACGAAACATCGCACGGCTCTGATGCATGTGTGAAAGTGTTGTGGCATGCGAGACACCAGTCTTGGGGCTCGATGGTGTGGCCCCTCCCACAGATGGCACCGCCGCCGTCACTTGGAGGGGGGAATCGTCTGGGTGCGGTAGAACCGAGGAATCTAGTGGTGGGTTGGGTCCGGACCGTGTTCGGGATGTTGTTGTGGCAGACACTGTCGCAACTGGTGGAAGAGACCACTCGTCAAAGCCCGTCCAAAAAGTCAAAGGGCTAGATCTCCGGGTCAACTGGGATTCGGGCGGCCTTGAGGCGAAGCTATGCCATCAAACATCGCACGGCTCCCCGATGCTTGTGTGGAAGTGTTGTGGCATGCGTGACGCCCGCCTTGGGGCTCAGGTGTGCCCTCCACGGATGGCAGCGCCGCCCCACTTGGAGGGGGGAATCGTGCGGTGTGGTAGAACCGAGGGAATCAAGTGGTGGGTTGTGTCCGCACCGTGTTCGAGGATGTTGCTATGGGCAGACACTGCCGCAACCAGGTGGAAGAGACCACTGGTCAAAGCCCGTCCGCAAAAGTCAAAGGGCTAGATCTCCGGTCAACTGGGATTCGGGTGGCCTTGAGGCGTAGCTATGCCACCGAAACATCCCACGGCTCCTGATGCATGTGTGGAAGTGTTGTGGCATGCGTAGACACCCGTCTTGGGGCTCCGTGGTGTGCCCCCCCCTCCACGGATGGCAGCGCCGCCGTCACTTGAAGGGGGAATCGTGCGGGTGCGGTAGAACCGGAGGGAATCTAGTGGTGGGTTGTGTCCAGACCGTGTTCAGGGATGTTGCTGTGGGCAGACCTGTCGCAACCAGGTGGAAGAGTGAAGGAAATATGCCCTAGAGGCAATAATAAAGTTATTATTTATTTCCTTATTTCATGATAAATGTTTATTATTCATGCTAGAATTGTTGGAAATATGCCCTAGAGGCAATAATAAAAGTATTATTATATTTCAATGTTCATGATAATTGTCTTTTGTTCATGCTATAACTGTGTTATCCGGAAATCATAATACACGTGTGAACACTTAGACCCCAATATGTCCCTAGTGAGCCTCTAGTTGACTAGCCCACAGATCAATAGATGGTCATGGTTTCGACTATGGACATTGGATGTCGTTGATAACGGGATCACATCATTAGGAGAATGATGTGATGGACAAGACCCAATCATAAGCATAGCATAAAAGATCGTATAGTTCGCTTGCTAGAAGCTTTGCCAATGTCAAGTATCTATTCCTTCGACCATGAGATCGTGTAACTCCGGTTACCGTAGGAGTGCCTTGGGTGTATCAAACGTCACAACGAATCGGGTGACTATAAAGGTGCATTACGGTATCTCCGAAAGTATCTGTTGGGTTGACATGGATCGAGATCGATTTGTCACTCCGTATGACGGAGAGGTATCTCTGGGCCCACTCGGTAATGCATCATCATAATGAGCTCAATGTGACCAAGGTGTTGGTCACGGATCATGCATTACGGTGCGAGTAAAGTGACTTGTCGGTAACGAGACCGAACGAGGTATTGGGATACCGACGATCGAGTCTCGCAAGTAACGCATCGATTGACAAAGGAATTGCATACAGGGTTTGATAGAATCTCGACATCGTGGTTCAACCGATGAAATCATCGAGGAGCATGTGGGAGCCAACATGGGTATCCAGATCCCGCTGTTGGTTATTGCCCGAGAGTCGCCTCGGTCATGTTCACGTGTCTCCAACCCGTAGGGTCTACACACTTAAGGTTCGGTGACGCTAGGGTTAGTAGGAAGACTAGTATGTGAATACGAATGTTGTTCGAGTCCCTGATGAGATCCCTGACGTCACGAGGAGTTCGGAAGGGTCCGGAGGTAAAGAATAATATATAGGAAGTGGTGTTTCGCCATCGGGAAAGTTTCGGGTTACGGCAAAGCACGGACCACCGAAGGGTCCTGGGTCCACCGGTGGGGCCACCCATCCCGGAGGGCCCCATGGGCCATAGGGGAAGGAACCAGCCCACAGGGGCTGGTGCGCCTCAGGCCCACCCCGCGCCTAGGGTTGAAACCCTAGGGGTGGGGCGCCCACCGGCTTGGGGGCACTCCACCCCTTGGCCGCCCCCTTGAGATTGGATCTCTAGGGGCCGCCACCACGGGGCCTATATAAGGGGGGGGGGGCTGCTGGACACATCTCCCAGGCGCAGCCCTCCCTCCCAACACATCTCCTCCACCGTAGAGCTCGGCGAAGCCACGCCGAGTATCTTGATCACCACCATCACCACGCCGTCAGGCTGCCGGTGGTGCCGTCTTCCTCAACCTCTCCTTCCCCTTGCTGGATCAAGAAGGAGGAGACGCCACTCGTCCCGTCACGTGTGTTGAACGCGGAGGTGCTGTCCGCTCAGCACTTGGCATCGGTGATCTGAATCACGCTCGAGTACGACTCCATCATCACCAAGCAAGCTTCCGCGCGATCTACAAGTGGTATGTAGATGCAAACTCTCTCCGCTACTCGTTGCTTAGATGAACTCATAGATGGATCTTGGTGAAACCGTAGAAAAATTTTAATTTTCTCGCAACGCTCCCCAACAAAGGCATCATGAGCTAGGTCTATGCGTAGTTCTCTAATGCACGAGTAGAACACAAATTTGTTGTGGGCGCTGATCTTGTCATCTTACTTGCCCCTACTAGTCTTTTCTTGCTCAACGGTATTGTGGGATGAAGCGGCCCGACCAACCTTACACGCGCTTACGTGAGACCGGTTCCACCGAATCGACATGCACTAGTTGCATAAGGTGGCTGGCGGGTGTCCGCTCTCCCACTTTAGTTGGAGCGGAATCGATGAACAGGCCCTTATGAAGGGTAAATAGAAGTTGACAAAATCACGCTGTGGTGATTCAGAGGTAAGAAAACGTTTTGCTAGAACCCAATCGCAGCCACGTAAAAGATGCAACAACAACTAGAGGACGCCTAACTTGTTTTTGCAGCGATTGATCATGTGATGTGATATGGCCGAAGTTGTGATGAATGTTGAATTGTGATGTATGAGATCATGTTCTTGTAATAGGATTCACGACTTGCATGTCGATGAGTATGACAACCGCAGGAGCCATAGGAGTTGTCTTTATTTTTTGTATGACCTGCGTGTCATTGAAGAACGCCATGTAAACTACTTTACTTCATTGCTAAACGCGTTAGTCATAGAAGTAGAAGTAGACGCTAGCGTGACAACTTCATGAAGACACGATGATGGAGATCATGATGATGGAGATCATGGTGTCAAGCCGGTGACAAGATGATCATGGAGCCCCAAGATGGAGATCAATGGAGCTTGATGATATTGGCCATATCATGTCACAACTATATATAATTGCATGTGATGTTTATTATGCTTTTA
This sequence comes from Aegilops speltoides, assembly GCA_021437245.1. Taxonomy (NCBI): domain Eukaryota; kingdom Viridiplantae; phylum Streptophyta; class Magnoliopsida; order Poales; family Poaceae; genus Aegilops; species Aegilops speltoides. The sequence continues at coordinate 17,279,113 of CM038141.1, read as the reverse complement.
CATCTTGTTTACTTAGGACGACGGTAGTAAATAAGATGATCCCTTATAAAATTTCAAGAAGTGTTCTCCCTAACTGCACCGTTGCTACAGTTAAATCGTTTCTAAGCACCACGTGATGATCGGGTGTGATGGATCCTTACGCTCACATACAACGGTGTAAGACAGATTTACACAAATAAAAACACTTAGGGTTAACTTGACGAGCCTAGCATGTGCGATATGGCCTCGAACACGGAGACCGAAAGGTCGAACACGAGTCGTATGGAAGATACGATCAACATGAAGATGTTCACCGATGATGACTAGTCCGTCTCACGTGATGATCGGACACGGGCTAGTCGACTCGGATCGTGTAACACTTAGATGACTAGAGGATGTCTAATCTAAGTGGGAGTTCGTAATTTTGATTAAGAACTTTATTATCATGAACTTAGTCTAAAACCTTTGCAAATATGTCTTGTAGATCAATGGCCAACGCTAATGTCAACATGAACTTCAACGCTGCTCCTAGAGAAAACCAAGCTGAAAGATGATGGCAGCAACTATACGGATCGGGTCCGAACACGAGGATCATCCTCATAGCTGCCAAGAAACAAGATGTCCTAGAAGCACCGTTAGGTGATCCACTGTTCTCCAGCGCTGCAAGACGATTTGAACGTCTGGCGACTCGCTCGATGATTACTCCCTCGCTCGAAGGCGGTATGCTCTACAGCTTAGAACCGGGCTCCAAAAGCGTTTTGAGCATCACGGAGCATATGAGATGTTCAAGAGCTGAAACTAGTTTTCCAAGCTCATGCCCGGTCGAGAGATATGATGTCTCGACAAGTTCTACAGCTTGTAAGATGGAGGAAAACAGTTCACAAGGAGCACATCCTCAAGATGTCCAGGTTGCACGCCAGATGACCCAGTTGAACATTAACCTCCCGATGAGGCGGTCATTGATGAATCCTCCAATCGCTCCACCAAGCTTCAAGAGCTTTGTGATGAACTACAACATGCGGGGATGGTAAAGACCATTCTGAAGTGTTCTCAATGCTAAAGTCAGCAGAGGCTGAAATCGAAAGGAACATCAAGTGTTGATGGTCAATAAGACCACTAAGTTCAAGAAGGGCAAGGGTAAGAAGAACTTCAAGAAGGACGGCAAGGATGTTGCCGCGCCCGTAAGTCTGCTGCGGGAAGAAGTCAAAGAATGGACCCAAGCCCGAGACCGAGTGCTTTTATTGCAAGGGAAGGGTCACCGAAGCGGAACTGCCCCAAATACTTAGCGGATAAGAAGGCCGCAACACCAAAGGTATATTTGATATACATGTAATTGATGTGTACCTTACCAAGACTCGTAGTAACTCCCAGGTATTTGATACCGTGCCGTTGCTCATATTTGTAACTCACAGCAGAGCTGCGGAATAAACGGAGATCGGCGAAGGGCGAGGTGACGATGCGCGTCGGGAATGGTTCCAGAGTCGATGTGATCGCCGTCGGCACGCTGCCTCTACATTTACCTACGGGATTAGTTTTGAACCTTAATAATTGTTATTTAGTGCCAAGTTTGAGCATGAACATTGTATCCGGATCTCGCTTGATACGAGATGGCTACTCATTTAAGTCCGAGAATAATGGTTGTTCGATTTATATGAGAGATATGTTTTATGGTCATGCTCCGATGGTCAATGGTTTATTCTTAATGAATCTCGAGCGTAATATTACACATGTTCATAGTGTGGATGCGAAAAGATGTAAAGTTGATAACGATAGTCCCACATACTTGTGGCACTCGCCGCCTTGGTCACATTGGTGTCAAGCGCATGAAGAAGCTCCATGCCGATGGACTTTAGAGTCTCTTGATTATGAATCGCTTGACACATGCTAACCTTGCCTCTTAGGCAAATGACCAAGACTCCGCTTCTCCGGAACAATGGAGCGAGCAACCAACTTGTTGGAAATCATACATACCGATGTAAAAGCGGTCCAATGAGCGTTGAGGCTCATGGAGGATATCGTTATGTTCTCACTCTCACGATGACTTGAGTAGATATGGGTATGTCTACTTAATGAAACACAAGTCTGAGACCTTTGAAAAGTTCAAGGAATTTCAGAGTGAGGTGGAGAATCAACGTGACCGAAAGATAAAGTTCCTACGATCGATCGTGGAGGAGAATATTTAAGTCACGAATTTGGCACACACTTAAGAAAATGTGGAATCGTTTCACAACTCACGCCGCTGGAACACCTCAAATAAACGGTGTGTCCGAACGTCGAATCGCACTCTATTGGATATGGTGCGGTCTATGATGTCTCTTACCGATTTACCGCTATCATTTTGGGGATACGCCTAGAGACAGCTACATTCACTTTAAATAGGGCACCGCCTAAACCGCTGAGACGACACCGTATGAATTATGGTTTGGGAAGAAACCTAAGCTGTCGCTTCGAAAGTTTGGGGATGCGATGCTTATGTCAAGAAACTTCAACCTGAAAAGCTCGAACCCAAGTCGGAAAATGCGATTCATAGGATACCCTAAGGAAACTGTCGGGTATACCTTCTACTTAAGGTCCGAAGGCAAAGTATTTGTTGCCAAGAACGGATGCTTTCTAGAGAAAGAGTTTCTCTCGAAAGAAGTAAGTGGGAGGAAAGTAGAACTCGATGAAGTACTACCTCTCGAACGGAAAGTGGTGCCGCGCAGAAACCATTCTGTAATGCCCACACCCATCAAGAGGAAATCATTGATGATGATCAAGATACTTCGGATCAAGTTACTACCGAACTTCAAGGTCCACAAGGACACGCCCGCACTGCAGTGGTACGGCAACCTGTCATGGAAATCATGTTGCTAGACAACAATGAACCTTGAACTATGAAGAAGCAATGGCGGCCCGGATTCCAACAAATGGCTTGAGGCCATGAAATCCGAGATAGAATCCATGTATGAAAACAAAGTATGGACTTTGACAGACTTGCCCGATGATCGGCGAGCGATAGAAAATAAATGGATTTTTAAGAAGAAGACGGACGCGATGGTAATGTTACCATCTATAAAGCTCGACTTGTCGCTAAGGGTTATCGACAAGTTCAAGGGATTGACTACGACGAGACATTCTCTCCGTGAGCGAAGCTTAAGTCCGTCCGAATCATGTTAGCAATTGCCGCATACTATGATTATGAGATATGGCGATGGACGCCAAAACGGCATTCCTTAATGGACATCTTAAGGAAGAGCTGTATATGATGCAGCCGGAAGGTTTTGTCGATCCTCGAATGCTAGCAAAGTATGCAAGCTCCAGCGATCCATTTATGGGCTGGTGCAAGCATCTCGAGTTGGAACATTCGCTTTGATGAGATGATCAAAGCGCTTGGGTTTACGCAGACTTATGGAGAAGCCTGTGTTTACAAGAAAGTGAGTGGGAGCTCAGAGCATTTCTCCTATTATATGTAGATGACATACTCTTGATGGGAAATGATACAAAACTCTCGACAGCATTAAGGCCTACTTGAACAAGTGTTTTTCAATGAAGGACCTTGGAGAAGCTGCTTATATATTAGGCATCAAGATCTATAGGGATAGATCGAGACGCCTCATAGGTCTTTCACAAAGCACATACCTTAATAAGATTTTGAAGAGGTTCAAAATGGATCAGTCCAAGAAGGGGTTCTTGCCTATGTTACAGGTGTGAAACTGAGCTCAGCTCGACCACCGACCACGACAAAAGATAAAGAAGAGATGAGTGTCATCCCTATGCTTCAGCCATAGGATCTATTATGTATGCCATGCTGTGTACTGCACCGATGTAAACCTGGCCGTAAGTTTGGTTGCAAGATACCAAAGTAATCCCGCAAGGAACACCGGACAGCGGTCAAGAATATCCCAAGCACCGAAAAGGACAAAGGAAATGTTTCGTTTATGGAGGAGACGAAGAGCTCGTCAGAAGGGTTACGCCGATGCTAGCTTCGACTCAGATCTGATGACTCTAAGTCACAAACCGGATACGTGTATATGTTGAATGGTGGAGCATGGCTGGTGCAGCCGCAAGCGAGCGTCGTGGCGGGATCTACGTGTGAAGCGGAGTACATGGCAGCCTCGGAGGCAGCGCATGAAGCAATATGGGTGAAGGAGTTCATCACCGACCTAGGAGTCATACCCAATGCGTCGGGCCGATCAAACTCTTCTCGTGACAACACCGGAGCTATTGCCCTTGCAAAGGAGCCCAGTTTTCACAAGAAGACCAGCACATCAAGCGTCGCTTCAACTCCATCCGTGAAAATGTTCAAGATGGAGACATAGAGATTTGCAAAGTGCACACGGATCTGAATGTCGCAGATCCGCTGACTAAACCTCTCTCAAGTGCAAAACATGATCAACACCGTAACTCTATGGGTGTTCGATTCATCACAATGTAACTAGATTAGTGACTCTAGTGCAAGTGGGAGACTGTTGGAAATATGCCCTAGAGGCAATAATAAAAGTATTATTATATTTCAATGTTCATGATAATTGTCTTTTGTTCATGCTATAACCGTGTTATCCGAAATCATAATACACGTGAACACTTAGACCCCAATATGTCCCTAGTGAGCCTCTAGTTGACTAGCCCGTTGTGATCAATAGATGGTCATGGTTTCGACTATGGACATTGGATGTCGTTGATAACGGATCACATCATTAGGAGAATGATGTGATGGACAAGACCCAATCATAAGCATAGCATAAAAGATCGTATAGTTCGCTTGCTAGAAGCTTTGCCAATGTCAAGTATCTATTCCTTCGACCATGAGATCGTGTAACTCCGGTTACCGTAGGAGTGCCTTGGGTGTATCAAACGTCACAACGAATCGGGTGACTATAAAGGTGCATTACGGTATCTCCGAAAGTATCTCAAGGGTTGACATGGATCGAGATCGATTTGTCACTCCGTATGACGGAGAGGTATCTCTGGGCCCACTCGGTAATGCATCATCATAATGAGCTCAATGTGACCAAGGTGTTGGTCACGGATCATGCATTACGGTACGAGTAAAGTGACTTGTCGGTAACGAGACCGAACGAGGTATTGGGATACCGACGATCGAGTCTCGGGCAAGTAACGCATCGATTGACAAAGGAATTGCATACGTGGTTTGATAGAATCCTCGACATCGTGGTTCAACCGATGAAATCATCGAGGAGCATGTAGGAGCCAACATGGGTATCCAGATCCCGCTGTTGGTTATTGCCCGAGAGTCGCCTCGGTCATGTCTGCGTGTCTCCCGAACCCGTAGGGTCTACACACTTAAGGTTCGGTGACGCTTAGGGTTAGTAGGAAGACTAGTATGTGAATACCGAATGTTGTTCGAGTCCCGGATGAGATCCCGGACGTCACGAGGAGTTCGGAAGGGTCCGGAGGTAAAGAATAATATATAGGAAGTGGTGTTTCGCCATCGGGAAAGTTTCGGGGTTACTGGCAAAGCACGGGACCACCGGAAGGGTCCTGGGTCCACCGGTGGGGCCACCATCCGGAGGGCCCCATGGGCCATAGGGGAAGGAACCAGCCCACAGGGGCTGGTGCGCCCCAGGCCCACCCCGCGCCTAGGGTTGAAACCCTAGGGGTGGGCGCCCACCGGCTTGGGGGCACTCCACCCCTTGGCCACGCCCCTTGAGATTGGATCTCTAGGGGCCGCCACCTGGGGCCTATATAAAGGGGGGGAGGGGGCTGCTGGACACATCTCCCAAGGCGCAGCCCTCCCTCCCAACACATCTCCTCCACCGTGAGCTCGGGCGAAGCCACGCCGAGTCTCGCATCACCACCATCACCACGCCGTCGTGCTGCGGTGGTGCCGTCTTCCTCAACCTCTCCTTCCCCTTGCTGGATCAAGAAGGAGGAGACGCCACTCGTCCCCGTCGTGTGTTGAACGCGGAGGTGCTGTCCGCTCAAAGACTTGGCATCGGTGATCTGAATCACGTTCGAGTCGACTCCATCATCACCAAGCAAGCTTCCGCACGCGATCTACAAGTGGTATGTAGATGCAAACTCTCTCCGCTACTCGTTGCTTAGATGAACTCATAGATGGATCTTGGTGAAACCGTAGAAAAATTTTAATTTTCTGCAACGCTCCCCAACAAGAATTGTATTAACCGAAAACATAATACATGTGTGAATATATAGACAAACAGAGTGTCACTAGTATGCCTCTACTTGACTAGCTTGTTAATCAAAGATGGTTATGTTTCCTAACCATGGACAAGGAGTTGTTATTTGATTAACAAGGTCACATCATTAGTTGAATGATCTGATTGACATGACCCATTCCTTAGCTTAGCACACGATCGCTTAGTATGTTGCTACCGCTTTTATCCATGACTTATACATGTTCACGTAACTATGAGATTATGCAACTCCGTTTACGGAGGAACACTTTGGTGCTACCAAACGTCACAACGTAACTGGGTGATTATAAAGGAGTACTACAGGTGTCTCCAAAGGCAGATGTTGGGTTGGCGTATTTCGAGATTAGGTTTTGTCACTCCGATAGTCGGAGAGGTATCTCTGGGCCCTCTCGGTAATGCACATCACTGAAGCCTTGCAAGCACTATAACTAATGAGTTAGTTGTGAGATGATGTATTACGAACGAGTAAAGAGACTTGCGTAACGAGATTGAACTAGGTATTGATACCGACGATCGAATCTCGGGCAAGTAACGCATCGATGACAAAAGGAACAACGATGTTGTTATGCGGTCTGACCGACAAAGATCTTCGTAGAATATGTAGGAACCAATATGGGCATCCAGGTCCCGCTGTTGGTTATTGACCGTGAATGGTTCTAGGTCATGTCTACATTGTTCTCGAACCGTAGGGTCCGCACGCTTAAGGTTTCGATGACAGTTATTATGAGTTTATGTATTTTGATGTACCAAGGAGTTCGAGTCCCGGATGTGATCACGGACATGACGAGGAGTCTCGGAATGGTCGAGACATAAAGATTGATATATTGGAAGCCTATGTTTGGAGTTCGGAATGGTTCCGGGCGAAAACGAGAATTTACCGGAGTACCGGGAGGTTACCGGAACCCCCCGGGAGGTAAATGGGCCTCGATGGGCCTTAGTGGAAAGGAGAAGGGGCAGCCCTAGGGGGCGCGCGCCCCCCCTTCCTAGTCCTACTAGGACTAGGAGAAGGGGCCGCCCCTCTCTCTTTCCCCTCCGGAATCCTAGTCCAACTAGGATTGGGGGAATCCTACTCCCAGAGGGAGTAGGACTCCCTTGGCGCACCTCCTTGGGCCGCCGCCCCTCCCCCTGGCTCCTTTACATACGGGGCAAGGGGCACCTTGAACACACAAGTTGATCGTGAGATCGTTCCTTAGCCGTGTCGGTGCCCCCTCCACCATATTCCACCTCGGTTATACTGTCATGAAGCTTAAGCGAAGCCTGCGCCGTGAAACATCAAGATCGTCACCACGCCGTCGTCTTGACGGAACTCTCCTCGACACTCGGCTGGATCGAGTACGAGGGACGTTATCGAGCTGTACGTGTGTCAAGAACTCGGGGCGCCGAGTAACGGCGCGGGATCGGTCGGATCGCGAGGAGAACGTCGACTACTTCCTCTACGCCAGATCGCTTCCGCTTGGTCTACGAGGGTACGTGAGACAACACTCTCCCCTCTCGTTGCTATACATCACCATGATCTTGCGTGTGCGTAGGAAAATTTTGAAATTACTACGCTCCTCAACAAAGGGCATCCGAGCCTAGGTTTTTCTATGGTTTGATGTTTTGCACGAGTAGAACACAAGTGAGTTGTGGGCGATACAAAGTCATACTACCTACCAGCATGTCATACTTTGGTTCAGCGGTATTGTGAGATGAAGCGCCCGGACCGACATTACGCCAGACGCTTACGCGAGACTGGTTTCACCGCCACGAGCACTCGTTGCTTAAAGGTGACTGGTGGGTGCTGTCTCTCTCACTTTAGTTGAACTGAGTGTGGCTACGCCCGGTCCTTGAGAAGGTTAAAACGAGTCTATTTGACGAAGTATCGTTGTGGTTTTGATGCGTAGGTAAGACTGGTTCTTGCTTAAGCCCGTAGCAGCCACGTAAAATTTGCAACAACAAAGTAGAGGACGCCTAACTTGTTTTTGCAGGGCATGTTGTGATGTGATATGGTCAAGACGTGATGCTATATTTTATTGTATGAGATGATCATGTTTTGTAACCGGTTATCGGCAATGGCAGGAGCCATATGGTTGTCGCTTATTGTATGCAATGCAATCGCCTGTAATGCTTTACTTTATCACTAAGCGGTAGCGGTAGTCGAGTAGCATAAGTTTGGCGAGACGACAACGATGCTGCGATGGAGATCAAGGTGTCGCGCGGTGACGATGGTGATCATGGTGGTGCAACAAGATGGAGATCATGAAGCACAAGATGATGATGACCATATCATATCACTTATATTGATTTGCATGTGATGTTTATCCTTTTATGCATCTTATCTTGCTTTGATTGACGGTAGCATTATAAGATGATCTCTCACTAAATTATCAAGAAGTGTTCTCCCCGGGTATGCACCGTTGCCAAAGTTCGTCGTGCCCGCACACCACGTGATGATCGGGTGTGATAAGCTCTCGTCCATCTACAACGGGTGCAAGCCAGTTTTGCACACGCAGAATACTCGGGTTATACTTGACGAGCCTAGCATATGCAGATATGGCCTCGGAACACGGAGACCGAAAGGTCGAGCGTGAATCATATAGTAGATATGATCAACATAAGATGTTCACCATTGAAAACTACTCCATTTCACGTGATGATCGGTTATGGTTTAGTTGATTTGGATCACGTGATCACTTAGATGACTAGAGATGTGTTTTCTAAGTGGGAGTTCTTAAGTAATATGATTAATTGAACTTAAATTTATCATGAACTTAGTCCCGGTAGTATTTTGCAAATTATGTTGTAGATCAATAGCTTGCGTTGTTGCTTTCATATGTTTGTTTTGATATGTTCCTAGAGAAAATTATGTTGAAAAATGTTAGTAGCAATGATGCGGATTCGATCCGTGATCGGAGGTTTATCCTCATTGCTGCACGTAAGAATTATGTCCTTAATGCACCGCTAGGTGATGACCTAATGCAGGAGCGGATCGCACGTTATGAACGCTTGGCTAGCTCAAGATGATAACTACTTGATAGTTTTGTGCACCATGCTTTATGGCTTAGAATCGGGACTTCAAAGATGTTTTGAACATCATGGACCATATGAGATGTTCCAGGAATTGAAGTTAATATTTCAAGGAAATACCCGAGTTGAGAGATATGAAGTCTCCAACAAGTTCTATAGCTAAAAGATGGAGGAGAATCGCTCAACTAGTGAGCATGTGCTCAGATTGTCCAGTTACTTCAATCGCTTGAATCAAGTGGGAGTTAATCTTCCGGATAAGATAGTGATTGATGAAATTCTCTAGTCACCATCACCAAGTTAGTAGAACTTCGTGATGAACTATAGTATACAAGGGATGACGAAAATGATTCCCGAGCTCTTCGTGATGTTGAAATCGACTAAGGTAGAAATCAAGAAAGAGCATCAAGTGTTGATGGTTGACAAGATCACTAGTTTCAAGAAAAGGGCAAAGGGAAAGAAAGGGGAACTTCAAGTAGATTGACAAGCAAGTTGTCACTCCCACGAAGAAGCCCAAAGCTGAACCAAAGCCCAAACGAGTACTTACACCGCAAAGGAAATGGTCACCGAAGCGGAACTGCCCTAAATATTTGGTGGATAAGAAGGATGGCAAAGTGAACAAAGGTATATTTGATATACATGTTATTGATGTATACTTTACTAGTGTTTATAGCAACCCTCGGTATTTGGTACTGGTTCGGTTGCTAAGAGTAGTAACTCAAACGGAGTTGCGAATAAAATGTAAACTAGTTAAGGGTGAAGTGATGATGTGTGTTGAAAGTAGTTTCAAGATTGATATGATCATCATCGCACACTCCCTATACTTTCGGGATTAGTGTGGAACCTAAATAAATGTTATTTGGCGTTTATGCTTGAGCATGAATATGATTCAATCATGTTTATTGCGATACGGTTATTCATTTAAAGATATAGAATAAATTGTTATTCTGCTTACATGAATAAAACCTTATATGGTTACACACCCAATGAAAATGGTTCATTGGATCTCGATCGTAGTGATACACATATTCATAATATTGAAACCAAAAGATGCAAAGTTAATAATGATAGTGCAACTTATTTGTGGCACTTGCCGCTTGAGTCATAATGGTGTAAAGCGCATGAAGAAACTCCATGCTGATGGGATTTTGGAATCACTTGATTATGAATCACTTGATGCTTATGTAACCATGCCTCATGGGCAAGATGACTAAAACTCCGTTCTCCGGAACAGTGGAGCGAGCAACTGACTTATTGGAAATAATACATACTGATGTATGCGATCCAATGAGTGTTAAGGCTCGCGGCGGGTATCGTTATTTTCTAGCCTTCACATATGATTTGAGCAGATATGGGTATATCTACTTGATGAAACATAAGTCTGAAATAGTTGAAAGGTTCAAAGAATTTCAGAGTGAAGTGGAAAAATCATCGTAACAAGAAAAATAAAGTTTCTGCGATCTGATCGCGAAGACGAATATTTGAGTTACGAGTTTGGTCTTCAATTAAAACAATGTGGAATAGTTTCACAGCTCACGCCACCTGGAACACCACAATGTTACGGTATGTCCAAACATCGTAACCGCACTTTATTGGATATAGTGCAATCTATGATGTTTCTTCTGATTTACCAATATCGCTTTTGGGATAATGCATTAGAGACAGCTGCATTCACGTTAAATAGGGCACCATCTAAATCCGTTGAGACGACACTATACGAACTGTGGTTTAGCAAGAAACCAAAGTTGTCGTTTCTTAAAGTTTGGGGCTGCGATGCTTATGTGAAAAAGTTTCATCCTGATAAGCTCAAACCCAAATCGGAGAAGTGCGTCTTCATAGAATGCCCAAAGGAAATTGTTGGGTACACCTTCTATCACAGATCCGAAGGCAAACATTCGTTGCTAATAAATGGATCCTTTCTAGAGAAGGAGTTTCTCTCGAAAGAAGTGAGTGGGAGGAAAGTGGAAACTTGATGAGGTAATAGTACCTTCTCCCTTACTTGAAAGTAGTTCGTCGCAGAAATCGGTTTCTGAGACGCCTACACCAAGTAGTGAGGAAGTTGATGATGTTGATCATGAAACTTCAGATCAAGTTACTACAGAACCTCGTAGATCAACCAGAGTAAGATCCGCACCAGAGTGGTACGGCAATCCTGTTCTGGAAATCATGCTACTAGATCATGATGAACCTACGAACTATGAGGAAGCGATGATGAGCCCAGATTCCGCGAAATGGCTTGAGGCCATGAAATCTGAGATGAGATCCATGTATGAGAACAAAGTATGGACTTTGGTGGAATTGCCCGATGATCGGCAAGCCATATTGTATAAATGGATCTTCAAGAGGAAGACGGACGCTGATAGTAGTGTTACTATCTACAAAGCTCGACTTGTCGCAAAAGGTGTGTGACAAGTTCAAGGTGTTGACTACAATGAGATTTTCTCAACTGTAGCGATGCTTAAGTCTGTCCGAATCATGTTAGCAATTGCCACAATTTATGAAATTTGGCAAATGGATGTAAAAACTGCATTCTTGAATGGGTTTCAGGAGGAAGAGTTGTATATGATGCAACCGAAGGTTTTATCGATCCAAAGGAGCTAACAAAGTGTGCAAGCTCCAGCGATCCATCTATGGACTGGTGCATGCATCTCGAGTTGGAATATACGCTTTGATGAGTTGATCAAAGCATATAGTTTTGCATGCACTTATGGTGAAGCCTCAGATTTACTAGAAAGTGAGTGGGAGCACTACAACATTTCGATAAGTATATGTGAATGACATATTGTAGATCGGAAATAATGTAGAATTATTCTCAAAGCATAAAGGAGTGTTTGAAAGAAGATTTTCAAAGAAAGACCTCGGTGAAGCTGCTTACATATTGAGCATCAAGATCTATAGAGACAGATCAAGACGCTTGATAAGTTTTTTCAATGAGTACATACCTTGACAAGATTTTGAAGTAGTTCAAAATGGAACAGTCAAAGAAAGAGTTCTTGCACGTGTTACAAGGTGTGAAATTGAGTAAGACTCAAAACCCGACCACGGCAGAAGATAGAAAGAGAATGAAAGTCATTCCCTATGCCTTGGCCATAGGTTCTATAAAGTATGCCATGCTGTGTACCAGATCTATTGTATACCCTGCACTGAGTTTGGCAAGGAGTACAATAGTGATCTAGGAGTAGATCATCGGACAGCGGTCAAAATTATCCTTAGTGGAATAAGGATATGTCTCTCGATTATGGAAGTGACAAAAGGTTCGTCAGTAAGGGTTACGCCGATGCAAGTTTTGACACCGATCCGATGACTCTAAGTCTTAATCTGGATACATATTGAAAGTGGGAGCAATTAGCTAGAGTAGCTCCGTGCGAGCATTGTAGACATAGAATATTTGCAAAATACATACGGCTCAATATGATAGACCCGTTGACTAAGATTCTCTCACAAGCAAAACATGATCACACCTTAGTACTCTTTGGGTGTTAATCACATAGCGATGTGAACTAGATTACTAAATCTAGTAAACCTTTTGGGAGTTGGTCACATGGCGATGTGAACTATGGGTGTTAATCACATGATGATGTGAACTATCGATGTTAATCACATGGTGATGTGATCTAGATTATTGACTCTAGTGCAAGTGGGAGACTGAAGGAAATATGCCCTAGAGGCAATAATAAAGTTATTATTTATTTCCTTATTTCATGATAAATGTTTATTATTCATGCTAGAATTGTATTAACCGGAAACATAATACATGTGTGAATATATAGACAAACAGAGTGTCACTAGTATGCCTCTACTTGACTAGCTTGTTAATCAAAGATGGTTATGTTTCCTAACCATGGACAAGGAGTTGTTATTTGATTAACAAGGTCACATCATTAGTTGAATGATCGATTGACATGACCCATTCCTTAGCTTAGCACACGATCGCTTAGTATGTTGCTACCGCTTTTATCCATGACTTATACATGTTCCTGTAACTATGAGATTATGCAACTCCGCTTACGGAGGAACACTTTGGTGCTACCAAACGCGTCAACGAATCGGGTGATTATAAAGGAGTACTACAGGTGTCTCCAAAGGCGATGTTGGGTTGGCGATTTTGAGATTAGGTTTTGTCACTCCGATAGTCGGAGAGGTATCTCTGGGCCCTCTCGGTAATGCACATCATCAAGCCTTGCAAGCACTATAACTAATGAGTTAGTTGTGAGATGATGTATTACGAACGAGTAAAGAGACTTGCGGTAACGAGATTGAACTAGGTATTGGATACCGACGATCGAATCTCGGGCAAGTAACGCATCGATGACAAAAGGAACAACGTATGTTGTTATGCGGTCTGACCGACAAAGATCTTCGTAGAATATGTAGGAACCAATATGGGCATCCAGGTCCCGCTGTTGGTTATTGACCGTGAATGGTTCTAGGTCATGTCTACATTGTTCTCGAACCGTAGGGTCCGTGCACGCTTAAGGTTTCGATGATGCTTATTATGAGTTTATGTATTTTGATGTACCAAGGAGTTCGAGTCCCGGATGTGATCACGGACATGACGAGGAGTCTCGGAATGGTCGAGACATAAAGATTGATATATTGGAAGCCTATGTTTGGAGTTCGAATGGTTCCGGCGAAAACGAAATTTATCGAGTACCGGAGGTTACCGAACCCCGGGAGGTAAATGGGCCTCGATGGGCCTTAGTGGAAAGGAGAAGGGCAGCCCTAGGAGGCGCGCTCCCCCCCTTCCCTAGTCCTACTAGGACTAGGAGAAGGGGCCGCCCCCTCTCTCTCTTTCCCCTCCGGAATCCTAGTCCAACTAGGATTGGGGGAATCCTACTCCCGAGGGAGTAGGACTCCTTAGCGCACCTCCTTGGGCCGCCCCCCCCCCTGGCTCCTTTATATACGGGGCAAGGGGCACCTTAGAACACACAAGTTGATCGTGAGATCGTTCCTTAGCCGTGTCGGTGCCCCCTCCACCATATTCCACCTCGGTTATACCGTCATGAAGCTTAGGCGAAGCCTGCTACCGTGAAACATCAAGATCGCCCCACGCCGTCGTCTTGACGAACTCTCCCTCGACACTCGGCTGGATCGAGTACGAGGGACGCATCGAGCTGTCGTGTGTCAAGAACTCGGGGCGCCGAGTAACGGCGCCGGATCGGTCGGATCGCGAGGAGAACGTCGACTACTTCCTCTACGCCAGATCGCTTCGCCGGGTCTACGAGGGTACGTAGACAACACTCTCCCCTCTCGTTGCTATACATCACCATGATCTTGCGTGTGCGTAGGAAAATTTTTGAAATTACTACGTTCCCCAACAAAGAGACCACTGGTCAAAGCCCGTTCGGCAAAAGTCAAAGGGCTAGATCTCCTGTTCAACTAGGATTCAGGGTGGCCTTCGAGGCGTAGCTATGCCACCGAAACATCGCACGGCTCCTGATGCATGTGTGGAAGTGTTGTGGCATGCGTAGACGCACGTCTTGGGGCTCCGTGGTGTGCCTCCCCCCCCCCTCAACGGACGGCAGCGCCGCCGTCACTTGGAGGGGGGAATCGTGCGGGTGCGGTAGAACCGGAGGGAATCTAGTGGTGGATTGTGTCCAGACCGTGTTCGGGGATGTTGCTGTGGGCAGACCTATCGCAACCAGGTGGAAGTGACCACTAGGCATAGATTGATATATCTCGACGGCCTAGGGCAGGCCGTAGGCATAGAAAAGCCGTCGGCATATGTTGATCTACGCCGACGGGGGCCGTCGGCATACTAGTGCCGCGGGACCTCGGAGGTATGCGCCTACGGGGCCGTCGGCATAGATGATGCCGTCGGCTTAGATGAGGCCCGCCTACCCGGTCAGAGGCGACCGTTTGACGGTGTAGGAACTATGCCGACGGGGCTAACGGCGGCCGTCGGCATTGAAATCAAACAGGAAAAAGAGAAAAAAAATGAGACAAAAACTACGCCTACGGCTTAGCCATAGGCATAGGGCTACCACGTGGAGCCTATGCCTACGGCTAGGCCGTCGGCATAGCTGGCATAGATATATTGACATCCCCGATCCTGGACGCCTCCACGTCATCGATTCGCGTGCATCGCCACGTCATCGATCCACAACCGTGTGCACAGCTATGCCTACGGTCATACCGTAGGCATACATCAGATCGGTGTGCATAGATATGCCTACGGCCTTACCGTAGGCATATCTGTATTTTTTTTTTAGTTTACCGTGGCAGAGATGTGCCGACGGCATAGCCGTCGGCGTAGGCCTGGCGCATGCCCTCTGCCACGTCATCAATCTGCGTGCATCGCCACGTCATCGATCCACAACCGTGTGCACAGCTATGCCTACGGCCATACCGTAGGCATACATCAGATCGGTGTGCGCAGATACGCCTACGGAATTACCATAGGCATACCTGTATTTTTTTTAGTTTACCGTGGCAGAGATATGCCGACGGCATAGCCGTTGGCGTAGGCCTGGAACATGCCCTCTGCCACGTCATCAATCTGCGTGCATCGCCACGTCATCGATCCATGACCGTGTGCACAACTATGCCTACGGCCTTACCGTAGGCATACCTCAGATCTGTGTGTGCAGCTATGCCTACAGCCTTACTGTAGGCATACCTGTATTTTATGAGTCTTTTTTTTACAATACAAATGTGCCTTGTCTAAACAGAAATCATACCCCAATGGTATATCGATTGCCCCCCTCATGGACGTCGCTGCCGCCGTGTCACGGAGGGGGGAACTGGTCGACATCGGAGCGAATCTGGTTAGAGGGTGGCCTTCGGGGCGTAGCTATGCCATCGAAACATCGCATGGCTCCTGATACATGTGTGAAAGTTTTGTGGCATGCGTAGACACCCATCTTGGGGCTCCGTGGTGTGCCCCCCCTCCTCCGACGGCAGCGCCGCCGTCACTTGGAGGGGGGAATCGTGCGGGGTGTGGTAGAACCGAAGGGAATCTAGTGGTGGGTTGGGTCCAGACCGTGTTCGAGGATGTTGCTATGGGCAGACCTATCGCAACCAGGTGGAAGAGACCACTGGTCAAAGCCCGTCCGGCAAAAGTCAAAGGGCTAGATCTCCTGGTCAACTGGGATTCGGGGTGGCCTTTGAGGCGTAGCCATGCCACCGAAACATCCCACGGCTCCTGATGCATGTGTGGAAGTGTTGTGGCATGCGTAGACACCCGTCTTGGGGCTCCGTGGTGTGCCCCCCCTCCCTCAACGGACGGCAGCGCCGCCATCACTTGGAGGGGGAATCGTGCGGGTGCGGTAGAACCGGAGGGAATCTAGTGGTGGGTTGTGTCCAGACCGTGTTCGGGGACGTTGCTGTGGACAGACCTGTCGCAACCAGGTGGAAGAGACCACTGGTCAAAGCCCGTCCGGCAAAAGTCAAAGGGCTAGATCTCCTATTCAACTAGGATTCGGGGTGGCCTTCGAGGCGTAGCTATGCCACCGAAACATCGCACGGCTCCTGATGCATGTGTGGAAGTGTTGTGGCATGCGTAGATGCCCGTCTTGGGGCTCCGTGGTGTGGCCCCCCTCAACGGACGGCAGCGCCGCCGTTACATGGAGGGGGGAATCGTGCGGGTGCGGTAGAACCGGAGGGAATCTAGTGGTGGGTTGGGTCCAGACCGTGTTCGAGGATGTTGCTATGGGCAGACCTATCGTAACCAGGTGGAAGAGACCACTGGTCAAAGTCCGTCCGGCAAAAGTCAACGGGCTAGATCTCCTGGTCAACTGGGATTCGGGGTGGCCTTCGAGGCGTAGCTATGCCACCGAAACATCCCACGGCTCCTGATGCATGTGTGGAAGTGTTGTGGCATGCATAGACGCTCGTCTTGGGGCTCCGTGGTGTGGCCCCCCTTCCGCGGACGGCAGCGTCGTTGTCACTTGGAGTGGGAATCGTGCGGGTCCGGTAGAACCGGAGGGAATCTAATGGTGGGTTGTGTCCAGACCGTGTTCGGGGATGTTGCTATGGGCAGACCTGTCGCAACCAGGTGGAATAGACCACTGGTCAAAGCCCGTCCGGCAAAAGTCAAAGGGCTAGATCTCCTGGTCAACTAGGATTCGGGGGGTGGCCTTCGAGGCGTAGCTATGCCACCGAAACATCGCACGGCTCCTGATGCATGTGTGAAAGTGTTGTGGCATGCGTAGACACCCGTCTTGGGGCTCAGTGGTGTGGCCCCCTCCCACAGATGGCACTGCCGCCGTCACTTGGAGGGGGGGAATCGTGCGGGTGCGGTAGAACCGGAGGGAATCTAGTGGTGGGTTGGGTCCAGACCGTGTTCGGGGATGTTGCTGTGGGCAGACCTGTCGCAACCAGGTGGAAGAGACCACTCGTCAAAGCCCGTCCGAAAAAAGTCAAAGGGCTAGATCTCCTGGTCAACTGGGATTCGAGGCGGCCTTCGAGGCGTAGCTATGCCACCGAAACATCGCACGGCTCCTGATGCTTGTGTGGAAGTGTTGTGGCATGCGTAGACGCCCGTCTTGGGGCTCCGTGGTGTGCCCCCCCCCACGGATGGCAGCGCCGCCGTCACTTGGAGGGGGGAATCGTGCGGGTGTGGTAGAACCGGAGGGAATCAAGTGGTGGGTTGTGTCCAGACCGTGTTCGAGGATGTTGCTATGGGCAGACCTGTCGCAACCAGGTGGAAGAGACCACTGGTCAAAGCCCGTCCGGCAAAAGTCAAAGGGCTAGATCTCCTGGTCAACTGGGATTCGGGGTGGCCTTCGAGGCGTAGCTATGCCACCGAAACATCCCACGGCTCCTGATGCATGTGTGGAAGTGTTGTGGCATGCGTAGACACCCGTCTTGGGGCTCCGTGGTGTGCCCCCCCCCCCCCCGCCACGGATGGCAGCGCCGCCGTCACTTGAAGGGGGAATCGTGCGAGTGCGGTAGAACCGGAGGGAATCTAGTGGTGGGTTGTGTCCACACCGTGTTCGTGGATGTTGCTGTGGGCAGACTGCCGCAACCAGTGGAAGAGACCATCGGTCAAAGCCCGTCCGCAAAAGTCAAAGGGCTAGATCTCTGCTCAACTAGGATTCGGGTGGCCTTGAGGCGAAGCTATGCCATCAAACATCGCACGGCTCTGATGCATGTGTGGAAGTGTTGTGGCATGCGAGACGCCTGCCTTGGGGCTCCGTGGTGTGCCTCCCCCTCAACGGACGGCAGCGCCGCCACTTGGAGGGGGGAATCGTGCGGGTGCGGTAGAACCGGAGGGAATCTAGTGGTGGGTTGTGTCCAGACCGTGTTCGGGGATGTTGCTGTGGGCAGACCTATCGCAACCAGGTGGAAGTGACCACTAGTCAAAGCCCGTCCGGCAAAAGTCAAAGGGCTAGATCTCCTGGTCAACTGGGATTTGGGGTGGCCTTCGAGGCGTAGCTATGCCACCGAAACATCCCACAGCTCCTGATGCATGTGTGGAAGTGTTGTGGCATGCGTAGACGCCCGTCTTGGGGCTCCGTGGTGTGGGCCCCCCCTCCACGGACGGCAGCGCCGCCGTCACTTGGAGGGGGGAATCGTGCGGGTGTGGTAGAACCGAAGGGAATCTAGTGGTGGGTTGGGTCCAGACCGTGTTCGGGAATGTTGCTATGGGCGGACCTGTCGCAACCAGGTGGAAGAGACCACTGGTCAAAGCCCGTCCGGCAAAAGTCAAAGGGCTAGATCTCCTGGTCAATTGGGATTCAGGGTGGCCTTCGAGGCGTAGCTATGCCACCGAAACATCCCACGGCTCCTGATGCATGTGTGGAAGTGTTGTGGCATGCGTAGACGCCCTAACAACATAAGAACATCCGCTTCGTATCAGGTTATTCCCAATTCCTCATTGGCTCTATTCCAAATCATCCACTGATATATTCCTACTATATTATGAGTTTGTCCCAAATCATCCACTGATATATTCCTACTATATTATGACTTTGTCCCAAATCATCCGTCCATTGTTTTATGCCATACTTTTGTATATAGATAGATGAATGAATGTTTGTATTATGTATGTAGAAAAAGAGAATGTATTATTTTCCATCCCAATGATTCATGTTCATTGGTTGTTCTTTTGGATCGTTCCCAACTTGTGATATCTATTTTTTTACATCAAAAGAAATAAGCATAGATGGTTATGGTAGACATTTAAAAAAATTAAGAAAATAACATCAGATTGTCAAACTATTGTCGCAAAAAAATTTAACTTTTCTTTTCTCCAGATTTTCTCTTATTTTAATCTTTTCTCCCTCGCGTACAGATTTTTCTACTTATGTAACTAATGTCTATTATGTCCATAGTTTACTGTTATATCTACATTTTATTTTTCATGTGTTCCAAGACTTGGCTACATGAATTTGAGCATTTATGCATAGATGAACAAAGCTGGCATTATTACCACAATTTTCTTCAAATATACATGTATGATATAGTCCTTTCATGCAAAGCTGGCATTATTACCACAATTTTCGTCAAAAAAAGGTACTGCAAAAAAAGTCCTCGAAAAAACCCCTCGTGCCTTATCCACCCTCTCGATCCACTCCCGTCGCCGACCGCCGCACCTCCACCTCTCGATCCACCCCCCGCGCCGTGATCTCGCCGCCGCCGCCCTTCTCATATGGCGCCGCCGCCCGGCCCGAGCCCTTTTGGCGCCGGCCGTCCCGCCCGCCCGCATCGCCCCAAGACCGGCGCCGCCTTCCCGCCCGCCCACGGCGCGGCCCGTCCCGCCCGCCCGCCCTGCACCGTGTCGGCCGTCCCGCCTGGCCACAGACGCCGGCCGCCGTCCTTCCCGCCCAGACGCCTCCGCCGCCCCGCCCCTTCCCTGCCTGTCGTCCCCACCTTCCGCCCATGCTGCTCATCGACATGGCCTTGGCCGCGGCTCCGGCGGTCCGGCGCCCCTTTGCTGGCCCTCTGCCACTGGTGAGCACCGGCTCCGGCGGTCCGGCGTCCTCTGCTGTCGTCCTCTACAGTTTTGGTTATCACATGTCCCAAGTCAAACTTCTTTTAGAATAAGTGATGCTTGAGACTTTCCTGTTTTTCTGCAATATATGAGATAGAATAAGTGATGCTTGAGACTTTCTTGTTTTTCTGCAATTGAGATGAACACAAAATCAGCAGGGATATACCTAATTATGAATCATGCCGCACAAGCAAATTAAATCGCCAAGCAAGGCATACCTGGTTTCATGGAGCAGGAGATTAATTAAAGACCAAAATTCGTTGGTGGCGACATTGAACCTCTAGCTGCAATATCATCTTCAGATATGTTCTGAAACTTGCATATCCATCCGTAGTGTACCTTTTACTTGAGAAAGCGATGATCAGACTATATCTGTTCTAGAGAGAAACAAAGTATCAAGCTGAAGAGACCTACACAATTACCGGCCAAGTTAGTTTGTAAGCTTACCATTTCTTTTCTGTAGCGACGAAATACTTTTGCTGTTTATATGTTGAAAATGAAAATCTATTTGAATTCTGCCATCCACACCACATTTAGTATGATTTGCATGTGTTTTAGTTCCTGAAACCTATTGATATCTCGGAGTTTTCTGGACAGACAGACATGTAAAAATAAAGATAAACTGGTTCGACAAAGCTTGAACTTCTTAAAGTTTATATAATTTTTAATGTATTGCAGGTGTTGTAGATGTTAATGTATTTTTATATAATTTTTGTCAAACTTCTTAAAGTTTGACTTAGGACAAAGCTTGAACTTAATGTGATTTGGACTGGAGGGAGTAGGTTTCATTTACAGATATTACTGAAGTTTCAAAATCTATGAAGGCATCTAGTAAATAAATCTATGAAGGCATTGGTCCGTGATCTAAGCTTTTGACACTTGATGATCTAAGTTTTTTTGTTGGTAAAATTTACAGGCTTTCTGGTGTTGCATATCTTTGGAGTTATCGTCATCGAAGGCATTGGTCTGTGATTTCGTCGCTGTTTGACTACTTCGTCTACAGTCGAGGGTGAGCTACGAATCCATCTTAATAATCATGTCACTAGATTTTATTTTCTCGTCAAGTCGCGAACCTAGGCGCCTCTCCGTCGAAATGGTTGCATCGATAAATATGCATTCAATTGCATATTTATCACCGCAGCTCTTCAGATTGTCCAGCGTTTTCCACGGACAGCCGAGGATGTGTAGATTGGGCACGTTGTCCATAATCTACCTGTTCGAGACTGGATTTCGTGGCGCCTCGCTGTTCTCCGAGCACATCCTCTCGGCTATTAGCCGCGACGTGTATCCGGAGAACAGCGGGAGGTGCTGCCAAATTTTGTCTCGAACAGGTAGAGCATGGACAACGTACTCCATCTACACATCGTCGGGGGATTAGGACCCATCTTTACCTATTAGAGATGTAGGTGGATTCATTGTCGCTGCCGCCAGAGAAAATAAAAATTTGATGTGATTAATTTAAATGAATCCCTAATTTTGTTGTCTGGCTCCCAATAAAGCAGAGGATGGCCGATAATCAGTGGATGTACAGTGGTTTTATCCGTCGGAATCGAGTAACATCAGAGTGGATCGCAAAAACCGATGTGTATTTGAAGGAGATATTCTGTAGTCCAATGAGAATTATCCCACCATGCCCCTGTGCGAGATGTGCCAGACGTCACCGTAAAAATCAGAAGGACATGACTGACCACCTTCGCACACACGGATATGGTGAGACGCACAACTGGACTCACATTACCCCCTTCTCGCAGCTTCCCTATTTCAAGGACCTCAAACTTCCTTACAATATTGATGTGATGCACACCGAAAAGAATGTGGCAGAGTCCCTTTTCCACACGATCCTCAACATTCCTGATAAGACGAAGGATAACGTAAAAGCTAGAGCCGATCAACAGAGAATTTGTGATAAACCACGCCTGAACATGAAGCCTCCCACAGGCGGTCGAAAAAACTAGTTCAAGCCAGATGCTGACTTTGTCCTTAAACCACCAGAAAAAAAAGAAGTACTTATCTGGCTGAAACAAATTTTGAAGTTCACCGATGGTTATGCATCGAATATAAGTAAGGGACTCAATCTTTCAACGGGCAAAGTGACCGGCCTGAAGAGTCATGACTACCATGTATGGATTGAGCGGAAAATGCCGGTTATGGTTCGAGGCTATGTCCCCGAGCATGTCTGGCGAGTGCTTGCCGAGCTTAGCCATTTCTTCCGCACGCTTTGTGCTAAAGAAGTAAGTATAAAAGATTTTTATTTCCGATGTTTGTGGTACATTTCATCATTTCGTGTTGACATGTCAGTATGCTTTCATTATGTAGGTGTGTCGAAATTGGTGTTATGGAAAAGACGAGTCCTGGGCAGCATTGGTGGATCTATGGTGTGATAACGATGGAGCTTGGGCGGCTACGAGCATTAGAAACAAGGCTAACAGAGGCAGGGAGGGAGTACATGCTCAGGGAAACCGAAACCACTTTCTTCACAAGACACTTGAGGTATATCTATGTACATTAAACATTTTTCTTCTTCTTTTTACCATCACTTTCTTATGTATGACTAACCTCTGTTTTGTTGTTTGATGGTGCAGGAGGAGAAACTGAAGCGGCCGCTCTCACACATGGAGGCGTGGGAGATCGCCCATACACGAAAGAAGCCCAAGCCTGGCGAGGCCAAGTACTACGGCAAGACCGCGGAGTATAAGAAGGCCTACTCTGAGGGGTATCTGAGTTTACATCCCGACACACCGACCCCATTCTTGCGCGGATCTGGACGAGAGGGTGGTGGTGAGCATGGGGAAGAAGCACGGTCGGTCGCCGTCTGGATGCTGTGATCACTCCTTCTATCTCCTACACACAGCTCCGAGCTACCAACCCGAGCTCGTGCGCGGTATGCGAGCACGCCCATGACCAAGTCTTGCAATCACACATCCCTCATTGCTGAGCGGAACTCTGTAAGTATTTTCCCTCTTATCTTCATTGCTCACTTTATTTTCCGCATTGAGATGTTTTGTGAGTTCCATCATGTCATACCGTAGGCCTACTTGGAGTACATACGTCAGGAGACCCTGACGTGGCACGAGAGCCTTCATGCATACCATCAGCAGAGGGATCGCACGTTGCAACACTTCCTTGAAGAAATGGCGGCCGGCAGGGTTCCTCAATTGCAACCAGCACCATCTCCTCCACCACAACCAGTGCTTCTTACTTTTGAGGAGTTTCTGACACAGAACCCTGGCCCCTCGCCGGTTAGTACATCTCAAACTATTCACCCAAAGCATACTGTTTATTCAACACAATCATATATCCCCTTAACATGTCTTTTTAACATCTAGGGAACTGGTGGATCTACCGTTGGTGGTGGTGCTGGTCTTGGTATCACTCCCGAGTCACGGAGCCCGGTCACTCCTATCCACAGAGGCGGCGGCGGTCTTGGCGGTAGCGCTGCCGCTAGCAGTGATGACCTAGGCTTCATCGGACTTGGCGGTGATGACCTTGGCGGTGGTGGTGGATGTCCTAGCGCTTAAGCCTTTGGGTGACAGTGGTGGTGATCATAAACTTGTGGTGGTGGTCTTTTAGATGACTTGTGGTGGTGGTCTTTTGGTGGTGGTGGTCTTTTAGATGACTTGTGGTGGTGGTCTTTTGGTGGTGTTGGTCTTTTGGTGGTCTTTTAGATGACTTGTGATCTTTTAGATGACTTGTGTGCTTCTTTAGATGCTTATGTTTACGATGATGATTATGTTTGTCATGATACTTATATTGTTGTGATGGTGTTTGTTGTGAGGATGATACTTATATATGTTCTGGATGTCTATTTCATCATATATATATGCTGTGAATTTGAATTGAAAGCAAACAGAAAAAAGAAAAAAAAAATCAGACGCAAACTATGCCTACGGCTTAGCCGTAGGCATAGGGTTACCATGTGCTACCAGAGGACGACACGTGGAGGCTATGCCTACAGATTAGGCGTCGGCATATATCTAAACTATGCCTACAGCTTTGGTGTCGGCATAGCTCGAACATATGCCTCACGGCATAGTCTGTAGGCATAGCTTTAGATATATGCCGACAGCCATGCTGTAGGCATAGCCGTGTCCACCGAGCTAGTAGACACCGCCACGTGGCAGGGCTATGCCTACGGCCTAGATGTAGGCATAGGTTCAAATCTATGCCGACGGGCACGCCGTGAGGCATAGCCGCGCCCACGAGCTAGTGAACGCAGCCACGCAGGCGGGGCTATGCCTCACGCCCAGCCGTAGGCATAGTTTCAAATCTATGCCGACGGCCACGCCGTGAGGCATAGCTCGCCACGCGGCGTCTCCTCTATGGGCAGCACTTGACGGCGCCACCGTTAGAGTGGAATGTTGCCGACGGCCCTGGCCGTCGGCATAGATGTACGGACACCGTCGGCAAATCATCAATGCCGACGGCTTTTCTATGCCGACGGCATCCCGAGTTACGCCGACGTATATTATGCCGACGGCCCTATGCCTACGGGGGCCGTCGGCATAGGCCTATCCCGACGGGAATCAGGGCTATGCCTACGGCCTGGGCCGTAGGCATAGGGGTTTATTCTGGTAGTGAGGTCACTCACGGGTTACTGTGGCTTACCCTCGCCCGTGAACGCAAGGCCAAGGTTGACGTCGGAGGTCGGTCCATAGGTCAGACGGGCTGGCTTGGCGCCGCAGGTGCAAAAAACGGCAAGCGAGTAGTCCATCTGCTGAGAAGGTCAAAGGTGGAATCGTTTGACTGCAAGGTTTGCGTCGCATGCGCTTGGGTTGAGGCACTGACATACTTCCACTCCGCTGAAACGCTGCAGGATATACGGCCGCTAGCGTCTCCTATTCAACAAGTTATTTTTGAGTACCGCAACCATTTCAGTTTAGTGGCCCTACCGTGCAGTCGTTTGCTTTTCAAAATGCATTACCATGAATTGATTTTGTTTCTTTGCATGAACAGTTGAAATATTGGACCTCCGCACTTTTTCAATTATTGATTAGTGGGACAACTGTCGAATATCCAATTCTGAGACCGGGCTCATCTGTACCCGGTCAAACAACAATTCATAAAAAAATAAAAATAAAATCCAAAAAAATTATGAAAGGTGGACAATTTGGTGCGTGAGGTGCATTCCGAATTTCAGAGCATTTGTAAAATTGAGTAGCTCTCAGCAAAAAAGACAAATTGGGTCAGAACAGTATATGAATAGTACACTATTTAACAGACCCCAAATTTGTCTTTTTTTCCGAGAGCTACTCAAATGTCCAAATGATTTGAAACTTTTGAATTGGAAACTTTTGAATTTTTCTTGTATTTGTTTTTATTTTTACTCAGCGCAGGTGCAGATGATCCTGGGAGCCAAAACGCACTCGACAACTGTACCATTCATAATTTGTGTAACAAGCGTTCAGGAGTGCTAAGGGCAACTCCAAGAGGCCGACCCAACTCCAACAGACCCTCGGCGCAGGTGCAGATGATCCTGGGAGCCAAAACGCCTCACTCAACAACTGTACCATTCATAATTTGTGTAACAAGCGTTCAGGAGTGCTAAGGGCAACTCCAAGAGGCCGACCCAACTCCAACAGACCGACGTCGGCCTGTAGCTGAGTGCGACAGCGGTGGATCTCAAGATGCCGTCGCGCTCAGCACTCGGCGGTCTCAAGGTGAATGTCGCCGCGCGGCGGCGCACTGAGGAGGAGCCGACATCGTGGTCGTGCGCTCCGGGCGTCCACTTCCAAGGCATGGTGGGCGGCGGCCGGTGAGAAGATAGAGGGAGAGGAGTGCTCCCCGGCACACGCTTATTTAAAAGGACCGGTGGGGGTGGTAACGGTTGATGGGCACGTAGATAGGTTTAAAGGCCATCCGTGCGGCATGTTGACGTCCGACTACGAGACCGGGATGGCAACGGTCGATGGGCAGGTAGATGCGGTCGCGCTCAGCACTCGGCGGTCTCAAGGTGAATGTCGCCGCGCGGCGGCGCACTGAGGAGGAGGCGACCTCGTGGTCGTGCGCTCCGGGCGTCCACTTCCAAGGCATGATGGGCGGCGGCCGGTGAGAAGAGAGAGGGAGAGGAGTGCCCCCCCGGCACGCGCTTATTTAAAAGGACCGGTGGGGTGGTAACGGTCGATGGGCAGGTAGATGGGTTTAAAGGCCCTCCATGCGGCATGTTGACGTCCGACCACGAGATCAGGATGGCAACGGTCGATGGGCAGGTAGATGCAGTCGCGCTCAGCACCCGGCGGTCTCAAGGTGAATGTCGCCGCGCGGCGGTGCACTGAGGAGGAGCCGACCTCGTGGTCGTGCGCTCCGGGCGTCCACTTCCAAGGCATGGTGGGCGGCGGCCGGCGAGAAGAGAGAGCGAGAGGAGTGCCCTCCCGGCACACGCATATTTAAAAGGACCGGTGGGGGTGGTAACGGTCAATGGGCAGGTAGATAGGTTTAAAGGCCATCCGTGCGGCATGTTGACGTCCGACCACGAGACCGGGATGGCAACGGTCGATGGGCAGGTAGATGCGGTCGCGCTCAGCACTCGGCGGTCTCAAGGTGAATGTCGCCGCACGGCGGCGCACTGAGGAGGAGCCGACCTCGTGGTCGTGCGCTCCGGGCGTCCACTTCCAAGGCATGGTGGGCGGCGGCCGGTGAGAAGAGAGAGGGAGAGGAATGCCCCCCGGCACATGCTTATTTAAAAGGACCGGTGGGGTGGTAACGGTCGATGGGCAGGTAGATGGGTTTAAAGGCCCTCCGTGCGGCATGTTGACGTCCGACCACGAGACCGGGATGGCAACGGTCGATGGGCAGGTAGATGCAGTCGCGCTCAGCACTCGGCGGTCTCAAGGTGAATGTCGCCGCGCGGCGGTGCACTGAGGAGGAGCCGACCTCGTGGTCGTGCGCTCCGGGCGTCCATTTCCAAGGCATGGTGGGCGGCGGCCGGTGAGAAGAGAGAGGGAGAGGAGTGCCCTCCCAGCACACGCTTATTTAAAAGGACCGGTGGGGGTGGTAACGGTCGATGGGCAGGTAGATAGGTTCAAAGGCCATCCGTGCGGCATGTTGACGTCCGACCACGAGACCGGGATGGCAACGGTCGATGGGCAGGTAGATGCGGTCGCGCTCAGCACTCGGCGGTCTCAAGGTGAATGTCGCCGCGCGGCGGCGCACTGAGGAGGAGCCGACCTCGTGGTTGTGCGCTCCGGGCGTCCACTTCCAAGGCATGGTGGGCGGCGGCCGGTGAGAAGAGAGAGTGAGAGGAGTGCACCCCGACACACGCTTATTTAAAAGGACCGGTGGGGGTGGTAACGGTCGATGGGCAAGTAGATGGGTTTAAAGGCCATCCGTGCGGCATGTTGACGTCCGACCACGAGACCGGGATGGGAACGGTCGAAGGGCAGGTAGATGCAGTCGCGCTCAGCACTCGGCGGTCTCAAGGTGAATGTCGCTGCGCGACGGCGCACTGTGGAGGAGCTGACCTCGTGGTCGTGCGTTCCGGGCGTCCACTTCCAAGGCATGGTGGGCGGCGGCCGGTGAGAAGAGAGAGGGAGAGGAGTGCCCCCCGGGCACACGCTTATTTAAAAGGACCGGTGGGGGTGCTTGGGTGGTAAAAGGACCAGTGGGAGTGGACACTGTGCACCCCTCCTCCCTGTATGCACGCACTCTTCTTTTTGGACTGGGCACCTTTTATACCATAAACGTTGTAACCATCTGAGCAGCACCCTGTTTTCGCCCGCGCTCCCGGCCATTCTCTCTCTCTATCTTTCTCTGTGTGTGTGTCTCTAGGGAAAACACTTGACATGGTTAAGCTCACTTAAGAGGAAAACCAATAAGAATGGACAATTCTAATTATCACCTTTTTCTTCCATGAACGTTGTACCCATCAGAGTAGCACAGTGTTTCCTCTGGTTATCCTGATCTCTTTCTCTCTCTCTCTCTCTCTCACACACACACACACACACACACACACACACACACACACACACACACACAAACACACGCGCACGCACGCACACACACACACACACCTTTTTTGCGTGTCTATAGGCCCCAACACTGACATGTTTAAGCTCACTTCAAAGGAAACAATAAAAATGAACGGACAATTGTAATTGAAAACATGCAAGTCACACCCCTCATGGTGTTCTTGTATCGTCATAATGACATGAGAACATTCATTTTTCATCCGGTGATCCTCTCTCTCTCTCTTTCCCACTCACCTTTTTTTGCGTGTCTAGGCGCCAATACTTGACGTGTTTATCCTCACTTCCTAGGATCAACAATAATGAATGCACAATTGTAATTGAGAAATGCATGTCACAACCCTCTTAGTGTGCTTGTATACTCGTATCGTTATAATGACATGAGAACCTTCATTTTTCATTGCACGAACCCTACACACTCGTATGAGTTCACTCTTTTTAAATGGACCGGGAACCTTTTTCTACCATGAATGTTTTACACATCGGAGCACCATGTTTCCTCCGGTTATCATGATGTCTTTCTCTCTCTCTTGCTCTCTCCCCTCCCACTCACCTTTTTTGTGTGTCTATAAGCGCCAACACTTGACATGTTTAAGCTCACTTCAGAGGAAAAACAATAATTAACGGACAATTGTAATTGAAAACATGCAAGGCACAACCATCATGGTGTTCTTGTATCGCTTATCGTCATAATGACATGGGAACCTTCATTTTCCATTGTACAAACTCTACACACTTGTATGAGTCCGCTCTTATTAATTGGACCGGGCACCTTTTTCTACCATGAACGTTGTACCCATCGGAGTAGCACCCTGTATCCTCTAGAGACCCTGATCTCTCTCTCTCTCTCTCTCACACACACACACACACACACACACACACACACACACACACACACACACACACACACTTTATATGTTTAAGCTCAGTTTCAGAGGAAACAATAGTAATGAACATACAATTGTATTGTACTTCAAAACATACAAGTTACACCCCTCATGGTGTTCTTGTATCGTCATAATGACATGAGAACATTTATTTTTCATTGCACGAACTCTACACACTCGTATGAGTGCACTCTTATTAATTGGACCGGGAACCTTTTTCTACCATGAACGATGTACCCATCGGAGTAGCACCATGTTTCCTGCGGTGATCCCGATCTCTCTCTCTCACTCACTCGCCTTTTTTGTATATCCATAGATGCTAACACTTGATGTGTCTATGCTCATTTAAGAGGAAACAACAATAATGAACGGGCAATTGTAATTGAAAACATGCAAGCCACACCCCTCATGGTGTTATTGTAACGTCATAATGACATGAGAACCTTCATTTTCCATTGCACGAACCCTACACACTCGTATGAGTTCACTCTTTTTAAATGGATCAGGCACCTTTTTCTACCATGAATCTTTTACACATCGGAGCACCGTGTTTCCTCCGGTGATCATGATGTCTCTCTCACTCTCTCTCTTGCTCTCTCCCCTCCCACTCACCTTTTTTGTGTGTCTATAGGCGCCAACACTTCACATGTTTAAGCTCACTTCAGAGGAAAAAACAATAATTAACGGACAATTGTAATTGAAAACATGCAAGGCACAACCATCATGGTGTTCTTGTATCGCTTATTGTCATAATGACATGGGAACCTTCATTTTCCATTGTACAAACTCTACACACTTGTATGAGTGCACTCTTATTAATTGGACTGGGCACCTTTTTCTATCATGAGCGTTGTACCCATCGGAGTAGCACCCTGTATCCTCTAGAGATCCTGATCTCTCTCTCTCTCTCTCTCTCTCTCTCTCTCTCTCTCTCTCTCTCTCTCTCTCTCTCTCTCTCTCTCTCTCTCTCTCTCTCTCTCTCTCTCTCTCTCTCTCTCTCTCTCTCTCTCTCTCTCTCTCTCCCGCACTTTATATGTTTAAGCTCAGTTTCAGAGGAAACGACAATAATGAACATACAATTGTATTGTACTTGAAAACATACAAGTCACACCCCTCATGGTGTTCTTGTATCGTCGTATCGTTGAAATGACACGGGAACTTTAATTTTCTATTGCATGAACCCTACACACTCTTATGGGTGCACTCTTTTTAATTGGACTGGGCACCCTTTTTTACCATGAACTTTGTACCCATCGGACAAGCACCATATGTTTCCTCCGATGATCCTAATATCTGTCTCTATCTATCTCTCTCTCTCTCTCTCTCTCTCCCACCCACCTTTTTGTGTATCTATAGACTCCAACACTTGACATGTTTAAGCGCAGTTCGGAGGAAACAACAATAATGAACATACAATTGAATTGTAATTGAAAACATACAAGTCACACACCTCATGGTGTTCTTGTATCGCCCTATCTTCATAATGGCAAGGGAACCTTCATTTTCTGTTGCACGAACCCTATACACTCGTATGTGTGCACTCTTTTTAATTGGACTGGGCACCCTTTTTACCATGAAATTTGTACCCATCGAATAAAGCACTATGTTTCCTCCGGTGATCCCTCTCTCTCTCTCTCTCTCTCTCTCTCTCTATATATATATATATATATATATATATATATATATATATATATATATATATATATATATATATCCCTGACTCACCTTTTTCTGTATCTATAGGCTCCAACACTTGACATGTTTAAGCAAGTCACACACCTCATGGTGGTCTTGTACCGCCGTATCTTCATAATGACACTGGAACCTTCATTTTCTGTTGCACGAACCCTACACACTCATGAGTGCACTCTTTTTAAATTGGACCGGGCACCTTTTTTTACCATGAACTTTGTACCCATCGGACAAGCGCCATGTGTTCCTCCGGTGATCCTCTCTCTCTCTCTCTCTCTCTCTCTCTCTCTTTCCCACTCACCTTTTTGTGTGTCTATAGGCGCCAATACTTGACGTGTTTATCCTCACTTAATTGATAGGATCAACAATAATGAACGCACAACTGTAATTGAGAAATGCATGTCACAGCCCTCTTGGTGTGCTTGTATACTCGTATCGTTATAATGACACGGAAAGCTTCATTTTTCATTGCACAAACCCAACACACTCATATGAGTTCACTCCTTTTAATTTGATTGGGCACATTTTTCTACAATGAACGTTGTACCCATCGGAGTAGTACCCTGTTACCTCCTGTTATCCGGTTATCCCGATCTCTATCTCTCACACACTTTTTTTGTGTGTCTATAGGCGACAACACTTAACGTGTTTAAGCTCATTTAAGAAGAAACAAACAATAATGAATGGACAATTATAATTGAAAACATACAAGTCACATCCCTCATGGTGTTCTTGTATCGCCGTGTCGTTGTAATGACACGAGAACCTTCATTTTTCCATTGCACGAACTCTACACCCTGGTATGAGTGCACTCCTTTTAATTGGACCGGGCGCCTTTTTTACCATGAATATTGTACCCATCGGAGTAGCACCATGTTTACTCCGGTGATCCTAATCTCTCTCTCTCTCTCTCTCTCTCTCCCACTCTCTCTCCCACTCACCTTTTTTGTGTGTATAAGTGCCAACACTTGGCATATTTAATCTTACTTAAGAGGAAACAACAATGATGAATGGACAATTGTAATTGAAAACATCCAAGTCACACCCCTCATGGTGTTCGTGTATCTCCGTTGAAGGAAATATGCCCTAGAGGCAAGAATAAAGTTATTATTTATTTCCTCATATCATGATAAATGTTTATTATTCATGCTAGAGTTGTATTAACCGGAAACATGATACATGTGTGAATACATAGACAAACATATAGTCACTAGTATGCCTCTACTTGACTAGCTCATTAATCAAAGATGGTTATGTTTCCTGACCATAGACATGTGTTGTCATTTGATTAATGGGATCACATCATTAGGAGAATGATGTGATTGACATGACCCATTCCGTTAGCCTAGCACTTGATCGTTTAGTATACTGCTATTGCTTTCTTCACGACTTATACAAAGTTCCTGCAACTATGAGATTTTGCAACTCCCGTTTACCGGAAGAACACTTTGTGTGCTATCAAACGTCACAACGTAACTGGGTGATTATAAAGGTGCTCTACAGGTGTTTCCGAAGGTACATGTTGAGTTGGCATAATTCGAGATTAGGTTTTGTCACTCCGATTGTCGGAGAGGTATCTCTGGGCCCTCTCGGTAATACTCATCACCTAAGCTTTGCAAGCATTGTAACTAATGAGTTAGTTGTGAGATGACGACATGAACGAGTAAAGAGACTTGCGGTAACGAGATTGAACTAGGTATTGATACCGACGATCAAATCTCGGGCAAGTAACATACCGATGACAAAGGGAACAACGTATGTTGTTATGCGGTTTGAACGATATAGATCTTTGTAGAATATGTAGGAACCAATATGGGCATCCAGGTCCCGCTATTGGTTATTGACCGAGAATAGTTCTAGGTCATGTCTACATAGTTCTCGAACCCGTAGGGTCCGTGACGCTAACGCTTCGATGACGCTTTTATTATGAGTTTGTAAGTTTTGATGTACCGAAGTTTGTTCGAGTCCCGGATGTGATCACGGACATGACGAGGAGTCTCAAATGGTTGAGACATAAAGATTGATATATTGGACGACTATATTCGGACACCGGAATTGTTCCGGGTGATTTCGGAGAAAACCGGAGTTCCGGGGGGGGGGGGGGGTTACAGGAACCCCCCGGGAGAGTATTGGGCCTTATGGGCCTTAGGGGGAAGGAGAGAGGGCGGCCAGATGGGCATGAGCCCCTCCCCTCTGGTCCGAATTGGACTAGGAGGGGGGCGCCCCCCCTTTCCTTCCCCCTCTCCCCCTTCCTCCCCCCTCCTAGTAGGAGTAGGAAAGGAGGATTCCTCCTCCTTGGCGCGCCCCAAGGGGCCGGCCGGCCTCCCCCTTGCTCTTTTATATATGGGGGCAGGGGGGCACCCCATAGACACACAAGTTGATCTACGGATCGTTCCTTAGCCGTGTCGGTGCCCCCTCCACCATATTCCACCTCGGTTATATCGTCATGAGTTTAGGCGAAGCCCGTGTCGGTAGAACATCATCATCGCCTACCACGCCGTCGGCCGACGGAACTCATCTCTGGGCTCGGCTGGATCGGAGGTCGGAGATCGCCATCGAGCTGAACGTGTGCTGAACTCGGAGGCCCGTGACGCTCGGTGCTTGGATCGGTCGGATCGTGAAGACGACGACTACATCAACCGCGTTGTGCTAACGCTTCCGCTTACGGTCTACGAGGGTAGGTGGACGAACACTCTCCCCTCTCGTTGCTATGCCATCACCATGATCTTGCGTGTGCGTAGGAAATTTTTTGAAATTACTACGTTCCCCAACAGCCGTATCATCATAATGATAGGGGAATCTTCATTTTCCGTTGCACAAACCCTACACACTCGTATGAATGCACTCTCTTTAATTGGACCGGACACCTTCTTCTACCATGAAAGTTGTACTCGTCGGAGTAGCACCCTGTTCCACCTCCGGTGATCATGGTCTCTCTCTCTC
This sequence comes from Aegilops speltoides, assembly GCA_021437245.1. NCBI lineage: Eukaryota > Viridiplantae > Streptophyta > Magnoliopsida > Poales > Poaceae > Aegilops > Aegilops speltoides. Next base: position 17,245,554 of record CM038141.1, on the reverse strand, counting down.
TCTCTGGTGATCATAGGGTTTAGAGTTGATCCGCTTGACGGCGACCCCCTTAATGTCGCTACACTGTTGGGAGCAGAACGTTTGAAGACACGGTCTTGAGTTTCCATGTTGCGCTACTTCCGGTGCTCGCTATATTGTCCAAGGTGATCTTCAGTGGTGCAATGAATGTCATCACGGTTAGTCCAATACAGTGACTTTAGTGGACCGATGAAGCTTGATTATCTACTTGCCACCTCCTTTTAGGCATCAAGGGTGGATGGTGCGTCGACAAGGGAAGTTCAGTCGGAGTTGGTGTTGTCTTCGGAGTTGACAGACGTTGGTCGAGACGCGGCGATGTTGCTCAGTTTTGGACAAGCTCATGTTTTTTTTTGCTTTGTAGTTGTGTTGTCGGTGATGCTTGTCTTTGGACTAGCCTTGCCGTGAAGTCTGCATAACGCTCATTATTCGTGACGAGTTGTAGTCGTCTTATACTTGAAATTTCGCCTTCTATAAAAATATGGTACGCATTAACGTACTTTTGAAGAAAAATAAGGCAACTAAAAAAAAGTTGGTACAGTTCTCATACTGGATCAAGTTTGACGCTTATCCGCATGCTTCCTCAAATTTGAAATGACTATCTTCAAGTTCGTACAATATGTTACATCTTCTATATCATGTCGCATCTGCCGCGTAGCAGTGGGGCATGAACCTTATTCCAAACTCGGATAAGGCTTTATCGCGGATGTTTATGTTTTCATCTTGGATGTTTAATGGTGTCTAAGTAGTACCACACTGTTCTCCGTCTAATTCAAATGAATCTTTCAATTAGATTTGAAATGGCATATTCATTACAACACATCGTAGTGACAAGATAGAAAAGGAAAACATATAACAAATATTACAGGTACAACAATGCAGAACCAAAAATGCTAGTACTCGTTCTTATATCGTCCATAAAATAGTAGAACCAGCTGGTGCCGAGCTAAAAACATGAAAATCTACTAGTGAAATCATAAGCTGTGAAAAGGCCGCTTTCATTCTCCGTCCAGTGGGGGAGACCTGGAGAATTGAAGAAATAAAAAACATGAAGATTATGGTTAAATGACAACAATTTGTATCACACTGTGGGGGGATACCTGGAGGTGGCAAGTAAGGCTGTGCAAAAATCTGCAATGATTGACCCGTGAAGGGATTGAGTCTCTGAAGATTTGCGTGAAATCGGGGTATACTAGTCTGGGCAGTGGCAGTGCGATAGGACAGCTACAAACACTAGCTTTTGACCTTTTTCTCAAAAAAAATAACTAGCTTTTGACCTGGCTTGCCGCCTACTGGATGGGTGCAGACTTCTGCAAGTCTGACACGAACCCATGTGGGGCCATAAAATGAGATCACGTTTTTATGGTACACTGAATTTAAAATCCCTTAAAATGTTCATGCATACACGGCACGCTGAGATATGAAACGCTTGATCTAAAACCTTAGTTGGCATCTCAAAAATTGTAAACAGAAGAGCATGCAATAATAACGCAATGACTAATATCAGTCGTGCACCTAGGCTTCTCATTACTCACTATCGTGTGATTGCGCAGTTTACATGTGAAGCAAAATGACTTTTGTCTAACTAATTAATTGTGACCGAGTAAAACTCGGTTCAGGCATGCAGCGTGAGTGTGGGTGAAGGATGCCACTTTGAAATTCAATGCTGAACGGCAAAACGTGACAATGTCAAGATAGAAAGTATCAGATGCAGATTGCTACTAACAAACTAGGATACAGCAAGGCTGCCTTCTGTCCGCTGGTGGAATCAGACTAATAGGATAAAGGTATTTGCCCTCCTCCAACAAAACTAGAAAAACATGAAACGCCGTTGTAAGTTAAAGTCTGAGGACGACCGAATGCATACACCGTGGTTGCCTGCATCGAGCTTATATAATAGTACGCCAAACAATTAACCATGAGGATGGTGCTTACTACATCATACAGAACTGAGCATGAATTCCAGATAAGAACATGATACCGATGCTTAACTACCGGCTCGCTGCAATCACAAAGAAAAACAGGGCTGTCATCCTCCATGGAGCCTCCTCGGCAGCGAACTTGATAACCCAATTTTAATTTTTCTTTTACTAAACTGTAACGAAAGTAGGCTAGCAAGTGGCTATTGAACGATGGATATGATGGCCATGACCTTGAATGGGCTAGCAAGGGGCTGTTTGGCGATGGATATGGTGGCCATGACCTTGAAATCTTGAATGCGTGCTGTTGAGAGAAACAACACAAAACACACTGACAAATGTATTTTGTACTTTACCTAAACCGTGCCTGATGCTTCTGACAACACCGAAAACAACAGTCGCGTCCTCGAACCCTTTGAGATAAACGGTGCCATGGGGCTGGTCAAACCCATAGGCCTATGCTCTATACTACTGTAGGTTGTGGACCACTAATCTAAAAGAGGAATATTGAGTGAGCTGTGGGAAATCGTTTAATTCAAAGATGGAAAGAGACAAAGCTTGCTTGGAACATATCCCCATGCTGCATGAACGGCCTTGATTGTAGTGAGAATGGACTCACACCATACGTAGACTTTCCTCTATATTCATTTGTTTATTTTGTTTATTTGTTTATTCATTTGTTTATTTGAACGTAGACTTTCCTCTATATATATTCATTTGTTTATTTTGTTGTGTTTGGAAGTGTGCATTCATTATGTCAAGTTGATAGCAAGTGTGTTTAGTTCAATACGAATAAGATCCTCAAATCATAGAGTAATGCTTGTGTAACTTGTGTTATCTAACTATAGTCCATTCTCCTTTATTGGAACTTTGTTCGCACCAACAATTGATCTCTTTCCTACATCCATCTTACCATTGGTCCTAATTAATTTTTGTTCTCCAGTTGTTGAGATGGAGTATCTCTATATGACCCAATGCATGACTGTCTAACTCTGAGTATGTATATTAAATTTTAACGTGGACGCCACGGTCGAGTGGCCCGCTCGTGGGTCGTTCGGTCTTGTCACATGTCTGGTTATTAAATGTAAGGCTAACAAATTGTCTGTCTAGTACGGTCTTTGAACGAGCCCCAAACAGGACTGACAAAACGAGTTGACCACCGCTGCTATTCACCGTTGTTGTGGCCACCGGCAACCCCTGCGTGAACTACCGTTTCTCCAACACACCGTCGTGTCGCCGACGTCCTCCCTGCTTCGTGAATTTTTTCAGAACGCCGCCTACACGACGCATGCATCCTCCTTACCCAACCCAGCCGACGTCTGTCGCCGACGTCCTACCTGCTTGGTTAATTTTTTCAAAATGCCGCCTACATGACGCATGCATCCTCCCTTTTTCGACCACCATCGCCGTCTGTCGCCATCAACTTTGTTGCAGTGGTTGCTTCCCCTGCGTCGCTGACGTTTAAAGAGTGCACGGGGTGACCATATGGACGCTTCCCCTCTCCTTCCTCTCCTCAACGTGCCATGTAGCCAATTGCCATCGTGTACGCCTCCCCTGGCTGTAGTTGTTGTGCGTCCGGTGCTGCCAATCACGACCATGTCATCAACCCTGACCACCGCATGCAGGCTAGCAAGGTCCTTCCCTCTGTCTTCTGCCTCCATGTATAGCTACCGCCACTTGTCACACAATGTAATTAAAGGTAGACACAACACGTGAAGGGCATGCGCACACGGCGCACACTTGTAAAACACACATGAATGGCGCACACATGTGGGGCACACCGGCATAGGGAACACACACACAACTCTTCTCGTGTTACTAGTTCTTCTTTGCTTAATGCATGGTTGAGGCTTTAGACCTTTTGGCTTTGTTAGGGTTTGTGTCCTGCTCAGGAAGGCAAGACGGCGGCGGCTCCCTGAAGATGGAATAAAGATCTCCCCGCCTAGCCCCCCGTTCCGTTGATGTGTCTAGCATCATCGATGGGCGTGTGGAGGTGTGTCTCCGACGGATCTATCTTTGGTGGATTTGCTCGGATCTGTTCGTTGTTTGTCTTCGTTCGTGTGTATCCAAGCCGGATCCTTTTGATCTATATTCTTCATCTGCGGCGTGTTGTTCAGCTGCGTTGTTTCTATGTGGCCTTAGCACGACAACTTTCCGACTGTCTACTACAACAACGGTGTGCCTTGGGCTCGCTTCAGTGCTTGTAGTCATTGCTAGGTGATCAACGAATCTTGATGTAATTTTTATTGTTTCTAGTGTTCGTTGTACTACCATGATTGAAGATGAATAGATTGAAAGTTTTTCCTGCAAAAAAAAGGCTACTCTAAGGGACAACCGCTTGGAAAATAAACAAATAGTGCTAGGCCCTGCTGCCTTCAGTGCCAATGCTTTTCCAAACTCAAGAAAGTACACTTAGAGCATCTCCAATAAATGATGTATTTTGTGTCACCAAATTGTGGTTTGACTAAAATATACATCACATACAAGCACATTTTTACGTCACCAAAAACCTCCAACTCCAATAGATGCCGTCAAAATAGCTAGTGCTCCAATAGGTGATGTAAAATTCATCAGTCACACAGTAGCTGCTCCACAATTTTGTTATCTCCGGCGTCACCAGCGACAAAGCTAGTACACACCAAACAGGAGCTGCCGGCGACACCGGCGAAGGCGCAGCAGCTTCCGCCACAGCTGCCTTCATCTTGTTCGTTTGGGATGAAGCTACAGCGGGGTCGCACGATGGCCTCTTCGAGCCACCACCGTATGGTTTGGTTGTTGCTGCCTTCTTTTTCGCCGGCTGCTCCAGTCCTACGCCGGCAGCAGGATGAGGGGCTACAAATTCAAGATGTAATATGGGGGAGTCATCACGGTGGCCGCATTGGCGGGACCGGCCACAGACATGGTGGCCGGCGGCGGCGGGGGACAGCACGGGGTAGTCAAGCGTGAAGCTCCGCTTGGCTGATAAGTGGCGCGTGCGACTGCTCAGATTTTACTAGAGATTAATTGAGAGGCACAAGAGATGCAAATTGGCATCACCAAGTACCCTATTTTATACCTATAGCAAGTCTGGAGTAAAAAATTGCATCTACATCATCTGTTGGAGCACTGTTTTTGGGCTCTGTGATTTAAAAATTAGTTATTTAGACACCTATCAATATCTATCTATCTATCTATCTATCTATACTTATACTAATTACATACTCCAAAGAAATTACCAAGTTAATTAGAAATTAGTAGTCGTTTATCTAGTGGGACCGAATTATAACGGTGTAGATATTCCGATAACTCTCTAAACATTACCGTGTCATTAAACACAAAATCCTAGAAATTGTGAGAGTCCGTTAGATGAATTATAAATTGCAAAAAAAAGATTTGTACACCGGAGCATCTCTCCCTACCTTTCACGACTCTCTCTTCCCAGTATCTAATGATTCTACCCTAAAAACAACTTATCTCATAATTCTACTAAATTTCCCGATCTCGCAAGTCCTTCCAGGCGGCCAGCCCCCCATCCCCCGTTCTGTATTCTCTTCTCTCAATGGGGAGGAAAGGTGCCTATAGTCTGCTCCTTGAACCCAACACATGTATCTGGAAAGCTAGATGGTAAGCAGCTCAATTGATTTTCTGCCTAGCTCATGCACATATGTCTGACCACGGAGACGTATGTACCTACATGCAGAAAGATCGCCTCCATGATCAGATCGACTCCCTCAGTGGAAACTCTCAGGAAGAGATAGATGAATCATTCTTCAGATATTCGCCATCATCATGGGTAAGGACCAATCCCTCCTGTAAGATTGTTTGGGAAGCGTAGAACCCTTTGTCTCGGGCCGCATTTATATATTGAGGCAAAGCCTTGGTAGAGAAGTTACAGAGAGAGATCGACAGAGAGAGATCGAGAGAGGAGGAGGAGATCGACCGGGAGAGGTCGTTACAGGAGACTCTCGGGATAAGGAGAAGAAGAGATAGATACAAGTTCAAACACCTCCTATCCCTATACAACAATTCTAACACTCCCCCTCAATCTAAACCTCAAGCCTTGCTAAGGTTGAGATTGTACTTGAACTCATCCAATCTTCTCTCAGTCAATGGTTTAGTAAACCCATCTGCAAGTTGATCCCCTGTAGGAATGAACCGTATCTCAAGTAGCTTTCGAGCTACTCTCTCTCTGACAAAATGAAAGTCCACCTCAATATGTTTGGTTCGTGCATGGAATACAGGATTTGTTGAAAGGTAAGTTGCACCAATATTGTCACACCATAACCGTGCAGCCTTCGGAGCTTTAATACCAAGCTCATAAAGTAATGTTTGTATCCACATTACTTCAGCTGTGGCATTTGCTAATGACTTATATTCAGCCTCTGTACTTGATCGTGAAACAGTAGCTTGCTTCCTTGCACTCCATGATACAAGGTTAGATCCCAGAAATACAGCAAAACCACCAGTAGATCTTCTGTCATCAGCACATCCTGCCCAGTCTGCATCAGAATATGCATTAACAAGCAAGGAAGAGGACTTGACAATCTGAAGTCCAAGCCCTTGAGAATACTGAAGATATCTTAAGATTCTCTTAACTGCTGTCCAATGAGTAGTTCTAGGCGCATGCAAATATTGACATACCTTATTCACTGAGTAAGAAATATCTGGTCATGTAAGTGTTAGATATTGCAAAGCACCAACAACACTTCTATAATTTGTTGCATCTTCTGGACCAAGAATTTCTCCACTATCAATTGTAAGTTTCTCTGAGGTGGAAATCGGTGTGCTAACTGGCTTGCAATTCTCCAATCCCACTCTCTTAAGAACATCAGCTGTATATTTTTCCTGTGAGAGAAGTATGCCATCTCTGACTTGCTTCACTTCTATGCCAAGAAAATAGTGAAGGTCACCTAGATCCTTAAGAGCAAACTCAAGTTTCAAATCCTTGAGCAAACATGTTGTGGCCGCTTGACTTGAGCTAGCAACGATTATATCATCAACATAAACAAGCACAAACACAGTGATATTGCCTTTGCTATAAAAGAACAAAGATGTATCTGCTTTAGATGGTATGAACCCAAGATGTTGTAACTGCATGCTCAACCTAGAATACCATGCTCTTGGAGCCTGCTTAAGTCCATATAATGCTTTATCCATCTTACATACATAATGTGGTGTGCTGTGATTTTCATAACCTGGTGGTTGCCGCATGAACACTTCTTCCTCAAGAACACCATGAAGAAACGCGTTCTGAACATCTAGCTGTCGTAAGCTCCAGCCTCTGGAAATAGCAATGGATAAAACAAGGCGAATGGTAGTTGCTTTAACCACAGGGCTAAAGGTGTCATCATAATCAATACCAAACCTTTGCTTAAAGCCTTTTGCAACCAACCTTGCCTTGTACCTGTCTATACTACCATCAGATTTCCTTTTAATCTTGTACACCCACTTGCAATCAATTATGTTAGCACCCCGTTGCGGTGGTACTAGACGCCAAGTCTGATTTTTCATGAGTGTATTATACTCACTATCCATGGCTTCCTTCCAATCCTTACTAGCAAGTGCATCATGCAAGTTAACAGGTTCTCCAGTAGCAACAAGGAAAGCACGCTTAGTAGGATTATACTTTATTGTACCATCACTGTATTTTTTTCTTTGACAATACCTGACCTTGACCTGGTGTGTCGACGGGGAGGCGAAGGAGCCACAGAAGCAGTTTCCGTTGATTGTGGTACAGGAGATCCAGCAGCCGCAATATCAGCCACAGAAGATCCAGGTTGGTGTGGCTCCAGATCCAAGGAGGATCCGCGCAGCTCCTCGGTTTCGCTCCCCGCGCCATGCTCGACAGCCGCGTCGGAGCGGTCGGAGCAGTCAGGCGAGGATTGGTGGAAGGCGCCGAAAGTCGCGCCAGGGCCCGCGCCTGCACCAGATCCGCCGGGACCCACCCTGTCGGCTTGGCATGACGCGCCCTGGTCCGCACCTGGACCCGCGCCTGGGTCCGCGTGGCCCACCTGACCGGATTGGCGTGACGCGCCCTGATCCGCGCCTGGACCCACGTGGCCCACCTGGTCGGTTTGGCGCGGCGCGCCCTGGCCCGCGTCTGGTCCCGCAGCGGGTCTGCTGTCGCTGTCGCCCGCCAGGAGAGAATCGGCACGGGATCGCACGCTGGGCTCCGCTGCATGCTGGCGCAAATCAGCCTGGGATCGCGCGCTGTCAGCCGGATCAACCTTAGATTCCGCGCCTGATTTGTCCTGTGTACACATAAAATGACGAGTAGAATCTGTACAAGAGCCATTAGATATGCAGTTTTCTGTGGATTTTTGCACATGATCATTCTCAGTTAGTTCACCACCGTGATCAGGATTAACAGAGTAATCTGGTAGGAGTGCAATTTCTGCATGAAGCAAAGCGCCAACATTGGGATGAAGAAGGGAAAAGGGGAATAAAGTTTCATCGAAGATTACATCACGGGAGATATATATACGTCCAGTAGACGGTTCAAGGCATTTATATCCTTTATGAAGGTTGTTGTACCCAATAAACACACATTGTGTGGAGCGAAATTCTAGTTTATGACGATTGTACGGACCTAAGTTGGGATAGCAAGCACATCCAAAAAAATTTAGAGAGGTGTAGTCTGGCTTTTGATGATACAATCGTTCTAAAGGAGTTGAATTGCCAATGACATTACTTGGAAGACGGTTAATAAGATATGTAGCCGTGATGAAAGCCTCATCCCAATACTTGAGGGGCATAGATGCATGAGCTAGAAGGGATAGACCAACTTCAACGATGTGATGGTGTTTGCGTTCAGCAGAACCGTTTTGCTGATGAGCATGAGGACAAGACACATAATGAGTAATCCCAATGCTTCGGAAGAAGGAGTTGAGTTTTTCATACTCCCCTCCCCAGTCACTTTGGACTGAAATAATTTTTTGATCAAAGTGGCGCTCAACTAGCTTCTGAAACTCTTGGAAGATGGAAAAAACTTCAGATTTATATTTAAGCAAATAAATCCATGTGAACTTGCTGTAATCATCAACGAAGCTAACATAATATTTTTTTCGACCAAAAGAATCTCGAGCATGACCCCATACATCAGTGAAGATCAATTGTAATGGAGCATGAGACACACTAGTAGACTTAGGATAAGGAAGTTGATGGCTCTTGGCACATTGACATGCTTCGCAGACAGACTCATTATTTGAACTATGTGACAAAGGAAGTTTGTCTTTATTGACGACTTGCCTAACTATGATTGAGGAGGGATGTCCTAACCTTTGATGCCACCGCTCGAAAGAGGGCTTGATGACGGAGTAGACTCGACGATGCTTGCTGCTAAAGGCTCCGGAGGAGATGGGGTAGAGGCCACCAACGCATCTACGTGATAGAGGGCTGCCCTCGTTGCTCGGTCCTTAATGAAAAAATAGCGAGGGTGAGTTTCAAAGAAAACATCATTATCGGTGGCTAGACGAGACATAGAGGCAAGGTTTTTGTCTGCTTGAGGAACATTAAGAGCATCCTTAAGAAGAAGATCACGTTTAAGAGTAGGGGAACTAAGTGAAACTTGACCAATGTGACAAATATCCATACCTTACCGCTGGCTGTGTGGATCTGGTCGTTGCCACGATACGTCTCGCGAAGGGCAAGTTGCTCTAGCTCATTGGTGACGTGATCAGTAGCTCCGGAATCAACGTACCAGACGCCATCCCCGCCTTGCTCGCGCATAGCAGCCGCAACTAGTTTGGAGTCAGGGACAAAGTTGTCATCGTACCGATGCCAGCAATCGATGACCTCATGACCAGCCTTCTTGCATAGCTGGCACCGGGGTCGAGGACGAGGAGAAGAGGTGCGGCGGCCATTGTTGGAGTTGAAGCCGCCACCCCTCTGGTTGTTGCGTAGCCCCCGTCGTAGTTGTAGCCGCCACCAGAGCGTGCACTGTCGCCCGAGGGAGCGCCACGGCCGCGCCCTCCACCGCGGTTGGTGCCCTGGTGACCACGGCCACGGCCGCGACCCCGGGAAGCAGAGTATGCAGAAGACTACCGAAGGTCGCCGCCGTGAAGAAGGGTGAGGCGGGCGTCGAAGCTGAGAAGCTGGCTGTGTAGCTCCGGGACCGTGATCGGTTCCACTCGTGCCGCCAAGGCAGAGACCACGGGATTATACTCCATGTCGAGGCCGTCCAAGATTTTGGAGACGATCTCCGGATCGGAGAGCGCCGAAGTAGTACAAGCAACCTCATCTGTGAGGGTTTTGATCTTGCCCAGGTACTCTGCCATGGACATATTACCTTTCTTAAGGTTGGTGAGCTCGACCCGGGTGTTGATCGCCTGCGCCTGACTCTGGGCAACGAACATGGTGTTGATGGCGCGCCACACCTCGGCCGGCGTCTGGAGCGTGGCCACCTGGGACAGAATCTCGCGGGAAAGAGAACCCATCTAGAAACCTTGAAGCTGTTGTTGCTGAGCATACCAGATGGTGCGGGCGAAGTTGACAACTTGCTCCTCTTTACCCTCCTTGGTGATGGTGAGGGTGGGCGGCGGCAGCGGGCTGGTGGCGTCAAGGTGGTGCTCCATCTGGGCACCCTTGATCTAAGGAAGCACGATGGCTTTCCAGAGAAGGAAATTCCCTCTCGTTAGCTTCTCCTGTGGCGGCGATCCGAGGAAAGTGTTGGTGGTTGAGGATGAGGAGGCAAAGGTGGAGGTGGAGGAGGTGGTAGGGGGAGTGTGGTGGTGATCGCGCCCATGGTGCTGGGCGACATTGAGGCGGAGGTGGTGGACATGGCTCGGTCGCCGAAGGTAGCTAGATGCGATCTCTATGAGGAAGAGGCTCTGATACCATGGAAGATTGAGCGTAGAACCCTTTGTCTCGGGCCGCATGTATATATTGAGGCAAAGCCTTGGTAGACAAGTTACAGAGAGAGATCGACAGAGAGAGATCGAGAGAGGAGGAGGAGATCGACCGGGAGAGGTCGTTACAGGAGACTCTCGGGATAAGGAGAAGAGATAGATACAAGTTCAAACACCTCCTATCCCTATACAACAATTCTAACACCTCCACCCCTTCTGATTCCTTCCCATGATTAATCTCATGGAATTCGATATGCACATGATAGGTGTGTAGGTTTTTAGAGCTAGATAGTAAGCACACACGGAGCAGCTTGATTGATTTTCTGCCTAGCTGATGTACGTACGTCTAACCACAGAGACGTACCTATGTGGATCCTGGTCCGCTTATGCTGCACGACGATCGAACCGACTCCCTCGGCGGAACCTCTCGGCAAGAACAAGACACACAAGAATACATTGGCATGGATGTTGGCAGAAACTCCTTCGGTATCTTGCTCCATATACACGCACACCATTGTTAGCAATTATCTGGGTAATTCCTTTGTTGACCACTACACCATTAGCTAAACCAAACAAACCAAAGTTACCATGGTTCCATTTTAAATTTGGAGTTTAGAAAATTTTGTCCGTCAGACCAACCCATGACTTATTTTTAACCATGGGACGAAGCTCCAGTCTCTCAAGGCCTCTTTCACCACCATAACTTCTTGCTTATGTCCTCTGTTTGCTATCCAGAAAGGTTACGTTTGATTCTACAATCATCAGATCTCTTGGCTGCTCTGTGCCAAGCAATAAAAGCCTCCTCTACCTCATGTTGCAGTTGGAAAGTTCAAAGTGTTGCTTTGATTCAGGAAAATCGAGATGGAGAAGCACATGGTGACCATTATAAACGGACCCGTCACAAGCCGCCTCCATCCATTCTACATCATTGGAATGTGAAATGGCACCACAGGACACAACCATGCAGGATTACTATTTTTTCTGGACCATTCTATTGAGGTTTTCATTTGATGTAAAAACAGATGCATTACTTCTCCCGACCATGTGTCCATCAGGCATATATGCAAAGCACATCTAGGCGTGCCATCATACTATAGCCTATGTGTGTTCGATATAATATAATTTTCTTGTGCAGGATAGGTTTACGGTATATTTCTAACATCAAGATTTCGAGATTGGAACAATGATAAAACATAATTACAAAACATATTTCATGTTTAGTATTTACTATTTTATTCCTATAAAACGTATAAGTATACTTATTACAAAATAGGGATAAAACATAGATAAATATCTAGCCCGTGCAAGTGCACGGGTTGACGACTAGTCGAAATAATCTATTCGAGATGCTCCTACACACACATTTTTATTTTATATTATCTATGCAAACCGTGGCTTCACTTGATTCGAACATGCTACAAACCTTTAACATCGAATGTGCCGGGTCAGTATATGTTGGGGTGACGTCACCAAACTATTACTCAAATGTTTGTCTGGCTGGTCCAATAAGGACTACTTTAGATTGTTCCAGGAATCAGGCTATTACGGTTGCATGCAAAGAAGACCAAAGTAGCAACTTAGGACATGGACACAAGGATTCGGCTCCGGAGCTCATCTGCTCCCTGGCATGAAAAGTAAACTTATATAAATATTAGAATTCTAAAAAATCTCAATGTTTTTGGCATGAAATATGTTCGAGTGCGTGATATCTGTGCCAAATTTGGCGATGTGTGGACATCTAAGTAGCTCTCACGAAAAAAATGAGGGCTTTAAGAAAGTACACTGTTCACGCACTATTTGGACCAATTTTATACTTTTCTCCAAGGGGTTCTTTGATGTCCAAATACGAAGAGATTTTAACCGTACATCATGCATTTTAGTTCCTTGTTGACGAAAAAACAGTTTTTTTAATGAATTTTTAGTTTTTAGTGTTCATAAGTAAATGTTTGCAAAGGACATCTCCTTTGGTAGCTTACAAAGGTGTGTTCGTAGAAAATTAGAACAGAATAAATCATGCATTGAATTGGTGTGTGTGGGTGTGTGTGTGTGTGTGTGTGTGTGTGTGTGTGTGTGTGTGTGTGTGTGTGTGTTGAAAACTGGAACTGATGCATGTTTAATCGCATATAGAACACTATAATAAACCTATTTTGAAATTAGACTCAACCACCTCTCAAGTTTGTTTTTAAAGTAGAACTGTGCATTTTGAAGACGAAACAAACACAGGGGGAGAAATCTATTTGAAAATTGGACTCAAAAAACCTGTCAAGTTCGTTTATAAAGTCGAGTAGTGCATTCCAATGATGAAGCAAACACGGTGCGAGTAATCTATTAGATACTCATTCATGAATCATGATATATGCTTCTCTTCGCCGGCAACTGTTGTTGCTTAGGTGTGCTCGTGGTGTGGGTCCTTAATTAACACTAGTGATTGGGGCCGTGATTGCGGGCCACTTAAGAGGAAGTTCTGCGCACCTCACCTTCATCTCCAAATTATAAAAAACATTCTCGCGTCACGCGGACATCACATCCATCTCAAAAAGAAAAAGAAAAAGCCTAGAAAGCTTTTCTCGAAAAGAAAAAGGGAAAAGTCTGACAGCCATTTAGAAAAAACTGAAAAAATCAAAAACTTTCTCACCGTAACCAACCAGCATGCACCAAGTGGCATAGCTGGTTGGCCACCATTATAGCACTCCTTAATGGGTTTAATGATGTCTTCCTTATTGTCTACGAAAACAAGTTTTGTTTGGCCTCGGTGAGCGAGAAGCGATGAAGGTGGCGCGCCTTCGGCTCGTTCCTGTGCATGTTGTCTATGGACCCAGATGTATTGGTGTTCTTAGTGCTACCATGATAGTTGGTGAATAGATCGGAAGTTTTTCCCACACAAAAAACGTACTATGCATGTTGTATTTGCAGACAAACTCTTTATGTCCATGCATATCATTTTGATGTACAACATAATATGGATCTCTTCTGTTCTTCTCTATTTGTAATCTAAACCACCCGTTTTCTATTGGCTTATTAATATAGGATTTTTTTTAAATATGACAATATTAAATTAAGAAATATGCTTAATGAGCCTTAATTTGATGCTATAAGATGCGTGTGTGCTAATGTGGGTTGTATGTATTCTTGTTTTCAAACTGAATGAAACCAAATTATATCTCATCTAGTTGAGTTCTAGCAAAACTATTTTATTTTTGAATTTTTCTCACAAGTATAATAGAAGGTCAAGTTTATATCAAAATATTTTTTCATATTTTTTGATTTTTGTTGAGTTGCTGATTTATTTTTTCATACACCCAGAAACCAAACATTTCCGTCCGCCGGAGCATGCATGATACTCCGTGCAGCAGGCCGGGACGACTCATGAGCGACGACACCGTGGACTACCGGGCCATCCGTGCTCCATAAGACGAGACGGCTTTGCTCTCCCGTAAGAAAACCAGCTCAGTCGTAGGTGGATTTCAACTTTACGTGCTTGGATTGGAAGGAACTACTGCCAGAATAGTTTCCGAGACGGAAAACAAATACTAGTTCGAGTCGAGTTCATGTACATACAGCACGTGCGTGCGCCCATAAATACAAGGGAAAATAGCACAGAAATACGTACTACCTAGGAAAATAACCATCGATACTATCCCGGCAACCGCGACGTCGACAGTTCCGTCACGCCCTAGCTAGCTACTTCTTCTCGTACGTACTTCGACCACCCACCTCTCGTTCTCGTCGTCATGGAGACCGCAACAGCAACACCACCGGCAATCGCGACGGGGAACGAATCGTCGTGCGCGTCTCCCGACTCGTCGCCAAGAGCCGTGATCGACGTCGACAGGATCATCAAGGGTTTGAACTGCGCCAACACCGAATGCCGGGATAAGCTCGAGGCGATGGCCGCCACATGCTGGGTGCAGGAACCGCCGCCGGACCCGCGGCGTGCGCCAGCGCGCGGAGAGCGCTGGTCGAGTGCCTTTCAAGGCGTCGGCCGGCGACACGGAGGAGCAGCAGGGAACTCGAGCTCATCGATTGTGATCGACGCCGGCCTCGTTAATTAGCTACTTAGCCATGTTTATATACCTAGTTTTGTTGTGTCTTAAGTAGACTATATAGTAATAATTGGAATTTTTGGACGTGGTACTTGTTTTCGATTCGTGTTAATTACTTGTTTTTCGAAGGGTCTTCTTTTGTATGCAGTTTAGCTGTTACTATTATAATTGTGTCGATGCTTGGTTTAAATTTGAACTTTGCATATATTAACCTCTACGATGGGAATACACTTCATCGTTTCCCTACCCTCTCGCGACAATTCGTCAGCTAGGAACTCAAATCACGCTTCTGCGGATGCCTGTAATTCATCTTGAGCTGGTTTTGGGCTAGGATCCTCCTCAAGTTGGTTGGTCCGGATGTAATTGACGGTGCTTCAACGTACATAGTGCCGTCTTGTTAGAGCGGGAGATCAAGATTTCTTTCGATGTGTGCATGACAGCGAGATCTGGTGCCACGATGCTTGGCTCGATTTAAGAGTTCAATAGCGATGACTTTACGTCTTTGGGGTGTTCGTATTTAGAGACGCGTGTATGAAGATTCACGGTTGTCATCGTTCATGCGGCTTCGATATGGGAAGGACAACAACCAGTGATCATTTGGTGGTCAGAAACTTTCATACTCCTATGATTTATCTTATGTTTGGAGTGTTTTGTACTTTTGATAAACTTTTATAATATATCCAAAACTCCGATGAAAAGCAAAAGAAAACAGGTCTGTCTAGGACACATCTAGATGTGACATAATTATGTCCATCTAAGCTGATCATCCACTCTGTTTGTGGTCTATTTTTTTGTCCTAGTTTTTTTTATTTCTTGTTGCTACATTATATATTTGTGGGAGCTTAGATGTGACATCCTTAAAAAACATCTAGATGTGGATTAGACAAACTGAAAGAAAATCCTACATTGGTCCTCGCTGCTTTGCGGTTCATCCATACATGCATGTTACTCTGCAGAAATTCATGAGCTCAAGCCAGTTAAAATGATCTATGTGATCCATCAAGCTTTATCATGCCCCATCATATCTTTGTGTCAAAATTTGACCATATATTTATCTAGAAAAATATAAGTTATATGCCACAAAAACTATACTGTACTCCATCCGTTCCATAATATAGTGCTTATAGATTTTTTTTAAAGTCAAACATTACAAACTTTGACCATATTTATAGAGAAAATAGGTATACCTAGAATGCCAAATTAAAATCATTGAATACACTATGAGTTATATTTTCATAATGTACATGTTTGGTAGTGTACATGTAGACAATCTTCTCTATAAACTTGGTCAAACTTGGCAAGTTTGACTTTGGGAAAATCTATATGCCTACATTGTGGAATGGATGAAGTACTAAATTAATGTTTGAAAGCAAACCAACCTGTGATTTGATGACAGTGGTATCCCCAGCCCATCGGGTTCAAGTCATGTTCTACAAAACTTTACTGTTTTAAAGAAGTTTCTAATGATACTATTTTTTTTGCAAATTTTGTAACACATATAAATCATATTTTGATAGTCAAAGTTTGACCCAAAAATACATTGGGCCAAATAAATCCAAGCGAAAGAGTATCTCGAAGATCATCTATCGACATCTTTTTCCGAAAAACACAATGCAGATGTGGAGCTCACATATACAAGTATATATATCCTGACACCCTCAATGGCTTCATTGTCCACCCACCAGCTCGATCGTCATTTAGGACAGTATAACCGAGCCTAGCGAGCTCTCACATCGATTTGCATTTTAGGCGTCCGTTTTTCGATCCGAACATTTCTGGCCGTCGATCTCTGTTAGCACCCCATCTCTCCTCAATGGGCCTGCTGTCCTAGAGGGGCCTTCTCCAATAGTAAAATTGGTGTGTTCTGTTGATTGGGCTTGATCGGCAGGAAAGCCCATCTCAGCCTCATGAATCCTCGTGAAAGAAAAAAAATCAGCCCAAGCGTTTCTCCTCACCCTTCCACGACCCTGGTCACGCCCGTCGTCATCCCACCACAGTAGCCGTGCGCCGCTTGAAGCGTCATAATTTGCTATTTCTATGATGAAGCTGCTAGAATTGCTAGACCCGATCTGAAGATAAACATAGATCTATTGTTGGCATGCACATTGTTTGTGTAAAATAGGAGATCATTGCTATCATGGTTTTATGTGATGTGGGTGCTTTGCGTGGCGCAAATCCTTTACTTTATATCAAAAATTATGAATGATATTACACTGCTGAGATAGAAGATATTGATGTTACTATTAAGCTTGCCAATAGAGATACTATATCACCAATTGGGATTGTTAGAGATGTTAAATCTTTTGTGGGAAAATAAAATACTCTACTGATTTTCTTGTTCTTGGTTCCCCACAAGATGATTTTTGTCTCATTATATTTAGTAGACCTTTCTTGAACACTGTTAATACTAAGATAGACTGTGAGAAATTTATTCTTATAAGTTTTGGGGATGTGTCTCATGATTTTAATTTCATAAATTTAAATGCGACCCCATGATTAAGAATTGCCTAGTAAGGATGAAATTATTGGTTTTGCTTCTATTGTCGGGCCTCCTGCCGTGAAGAAATGCCTGTTTATGATTCAAAGAAAGGAATTATATGAAATATTCTTTAACCAAATGCCTGTTTTGAAACACAATTTGCCCGTTGAAATTTTTGGAGATCCTCCTCCACCCAAGGGAGATCCTGTGTTTGAGCTTAAACAATTACGACACTTTAAAATATGCTTATCTTGATGAAAAGAAGATATATCCTGTTATTATTAGTGCTAACCTTACGAGCATGAAAAAATAAATTATTGAAAACTCGAAGAATCACCGTACCGCTATTGGATATATTCTTGATGATCTTAAGGGCATCAGTCCCACTTTATATCAACACAGAATTAATATGGACGTGGTACTACTTGTTTTCACTTCGTGTTAATTACTTGCTTTTTGGAAGGGTTGTCCTTTGTATGCAGTTTAGTTGTTACTACTATATAATTGTAATCGATGCTTGGTTTAAATTTGAACTTTGCTTATATTAACCATTGCGAATTAAGGGAATACACTTCATCGTTTCCCCCACCCTTCTTGCGACAACGGCTGTGGCTAGGAACTCATCACGCTTCCCCGAATGCCCGTAATTCATCTTCAAGCTGTTTTTTGGGCTAGGATCCTCCTAAAGTTAGTTGGTCCGGATGTAACTAATGGAGCTCAATGTAGATATTGTCGTCTTGTTAGGGCGGGGAGGTCAAGATTTCTCGCCATGCGTGCATGAAAGCGAGATCTAGTGCCATGTGCTTTGGCTCGATCTAATTAGGGTTCAATGCTGACGACTTTCGTCTTTGGGGTGTTCATACTTAGGGGACACGTGTCACGAGGACTTACGGTTGTCATCAGAAGGTCATGCCGGCTCCGATATGGAAGGGACAACAGCCTAGTGGTCATTTGGTGATCCAGAAACCTTTATGTATTTTTTTCTTATGTTTGAAGTGTGTTGTACTTCTGATAAACTTTTATAATAAATGAAAATCCCATGAAAAGGAAAAAAAAAAGCCTAGATTGGTCCTCACTACTTTGCGATTCATCCATACATGCATGTTACTTTGCATAAATCCATGAGCTCAAGCCTGTTAAATTGATCTGAGCGATCCATCAAGCTTTATTAGGCCCCATCATATCTTTGTGTCAAATTTTGACAATAGATTTAGCTAGAAAAAGATAATTATATGCCACAAAAACTATATACCATTAATATTAATGTTTGAAAGAAGTTTCTAATAGTAAGTTTTTTTTGTGAATTTTTTAACACATGTAAATTATATTTTGATAGTCAAAGTTTTACCCAAAGTACATAGGGCCTAGTAAATCCAAATGGAGAAGTAGCTAAGGAGATCATCTTTCGACATCTCTTTTTTCCTTTGAGAAACACAATGCAGGCGTGGGAGCTCATATATACAAGTAGTATATATATCCTGCCATCCTCCGGTGGCTTCAGTCTCCACCCACCAGCTCGATCGTCATCATACGTATAGCAAACCAAAATAGCAAAGCAGACAAAAGCGCGTGCACCCGCCGTGGTCGTCTGACTTCCCCGGGCGGGCTTATCCAGCTGGCTCTCCTCTTGTCTACCTGCTGCTGGTTTTAGAAGAACGCATACATGAATACGTTCTAATTTTCTACTACAAAAGGCAGCGCGCCCATTGGATGTGAATGCATGCTCCCACACGTGCGCCGAGCGGAATCATTTGAACGTCCTTTGTCCCTTTGAGTGCCTTGCTACCGAACTCGTGAGTGAACAATACTGAAACTAAAACAGAAATTTGTAACTAGTAGTGTACTAGCATCTCACGAGGTTTACCATGGCCACGCTGGCGGAATGTGACCTGCCTCGGCTTACCAGGCGTCAGGCAAAAAGAAAGCCAGCGGTGCGCAAATTCAGAATGCAATATCAACACATGTAAAAAAAAGTGCACGAATCTCAAAGTTTTGGACGGCCAAGAGAGGCAGGGGCGTCAGTGGGAAACCGTTTCTTGGGCGCTGACCGTGAGACCGCTCCACTCCGCTTATTCTTTTGCAGAAAGAGAAGTCCGCCGTTTGCCCATGCGACTTGCCGACTTGCTGCGTGTCGAATTTTGACTAGTCGACCTGCCGCTGGTTAAAGATAAAGAGCTCTACTTCGTCGTCGTGTGGCCTACCTACTACCGTTGGCTGTTCTTCACAACACAATTAGCACATAGGCAATCGTTCAAGACTCTGCTCTCGGTGTCTTGAGCACAAGAAGACACAAATTACTTGTTGAGCACAAGAGAGCTACTCCTCCAACTCCAAGATACGTGCGGCTTCTCCAACTTACATCAGGTGGGTTCTATGTTGTAATATGTTTTGATGATTTATCATCTTCTCCACGTACGCTTGTGTTGAGATCTATCTCTGAGTGAGTAGGCTGCTGCTCAAGCCAGAGTTTAGCCAGGTTTGTCTTGAGATCCATTCTGCTTTTCTTGCCGTGCTTTATTTTGTGATCATGCAAGAAGCTTGCTGGCCTAGCTAGACCACATATATATGAACTGTAGTATGCGCATGGCCTCCATTTCTCCATGTTACCGAGTAATCTTGTCTCTGAAACGAACCGCCCTTTATCGAAAAAAATAGTTGACAGTGTCGTTTACTTTGTTGTAGATCTCAAGCCCAAGAATATGCACGCCTTGTTGCAGCTCGGCCTTCTTGGCCTCATACTGCTTGGACACACAACATGCCTCTGGGGCCATGGTCCCTAGCTCAAACTGCCAGAAGGCGGTGCGCTGACGTCGAGATACCGTACCCATTCGGCATCGATCCCAACATTCCCAACTGCTCGCTTGCACAAGTCTTGACCTCAGCTGCGAGGTTAGAGATGGTGCCCTCAAGCCCAAGCCGTTCAAGGCCATCTTTGAGGTGCTCGACATCTCCTCACCCACAACACCGCCAGTGCTCCACTACATCGAGGCTTTCTGCTACAACAACTCCACGAGGAGCATGGAGCATCTCGGCTATCACGAGAGCCAGAACGGAGGGCCTACCTCCGTCTACCCGGCTCTCCGACTTCCAGAACAGGTTCGGTCTCGCCAAAGTTGCAACGCCCTGGGCATCATGTCGGACTTTGCCGGCCTGCGGGCTACGGGATGGGCGTACGCCACGTGCCACAACCTGTCGGACCTGGTGGACAGGACCTGCGCCGGCATGAGCTGCTCCCGAACCATGATACCCAAGCGCATGTATTACTCGACACCAACTTCTCCAGCTCCGTCAACACGAGCCGGATCTGGGAGTTCAACGGTGCAGCTACGGTGCTCATGGAGGCCGCGGCGTTCAACTTCAGCACCTCGCGTCGGCAACACCACGTTCAACGACACGTACCATGGGCGGGTGCCCATGGTAGTTGATGGGCTGTCAGAGATGCAAAGTCATGCGACGACGCGACGGAATACGACCTACGCATGCCTTAGCAGCAACAGCGTGTGCGTGGATTCAGTCAATGATTACGGCTATATGTGCAACTGCTCGCAGGGGTACAAAGGCAATCCTTATCTCCCCGGTGGATGCCAAGGTACTAATCTACTAACACTACACCATGGCAAAATAGTAAGGGCAATCAACTGCCGGGAAAAGTGAAGATTTCAGGTCAATTAAATGCTGGTAAAACTTTAACTGCCGGGCAAACATTTGCAGGTCAAAATATCTGCTGGCAATAATTTAGTAAGGAAGGCAACGTATCTGCCGGCAACTTGAAGGTCAGTTCAACTGCCCTGGAATCAAAACAAGGGCGAATACCATGCCGCGTAACCAGGTTAGCGCGGGATCAAAAATATTTAAGACAAAAGCGTGCGGAGTCGCAGAAGCCCATGTAAGGACAAACAAATGTAGCAAATCCCTCGCCAGCCGTTAACCAGGTCCGTAACCAGGTCCGTAACCAGGTCACGCGAGACCGCGGGACAAAACAAATGCGAATACCATGCCCGTAACCAGGTCCGTTCGATCTCGCTTTTACACCGTTAGATCTCTCCCCGTCCTCTGCCGCATCCGCCGTCAACCTCCGCGAAGGAGAAGGAAGGAAGCGCCGCCTCCTGCACCGGCAGCGAGCCCACCACCGGCCTTCGCGCTCGCTTACAACCTCGTCGCCGCCATTCGCTTCCCTCGCCAGCCGGCCGTCGGGTTCTGGCAGATCCTCTCCATGGCGGGTCACCGCTCGACCTCGCCTCCAGTACTTTGCCGGCGGCGACGGTTGCACCTCTCGGCCCCCCATGGTTTTGCAACACTAGGGTGTGTGCCCAACCGCCCCATGACCCTAAATGCGCGGGTGATGCCCTTCTTGTCGCCGTCGTCTCTTTGGTCACCACTTCCCATCTACGCCATCATCGACAAAAAAACTCACGGTGGAAGCTTTGCAGTTACGGTTGCAACAAAATCGAGACCGTTGGTCGCTGAAGCAAAATCATAAAAGCGCTTCAAGCAAACATGAGCGCCCATTCCGGCTTTTGTTTTTGGCGGTTGCAACATTTTACGGCGCCCGGCAAGCAGGGTGTCAAGAGCTCCGTTGGTCGGTTGAAGCAAAATCAAAATCGCTTCAACAAACGTGAACACCCATTCCAGCTTTTGTTTTTGCGGTTGCAACATTCTACACTTGAGCGTCTTATTGTAGCAAAATCAGGCGCCATCGTGGCACGCCTTCCTCGTCGCTTGGTTGCAACAAAATCGGCGCCGGTGGTAGCTTTCTCAATACCAGTTGTAGCAAAAGCGCAGCATCGCCCGGTGGAAAAAGGGGCAAGGAGGAGGGGGGCCGAACCGCGAGGCGGTGGAGGGCGTCGTCTTGGCAGTGGGGAGCGGAGGAAGCTCGCGAGGAGGTTGGATCAGGAGAAAGGAGATGGCGGTTACGCGCCCATGAAAATAGGGGGTGTGGCCCTCCGGCGCTCGCGCCTGCCGCGTGGCGAATACACCATTATATCCTTTGGTCTGAAACGTTTCCCAAAGAAAATAACAGAAGTTACGCGAAGCAGCCTCCACGTGCCAAGGGACCCCACAATCAGCCGCTTCCCGACTTCTTGCATCTGATGAAGCCGACCCAGCCGCACTCATCGCCGTGAACACCGCCGCTTCCCCATCACCGCATCCACACAGCCCCGCCCAGGGCTGCTGCTCCATTAACCACCACCACGCCGCCTCATCCGCTTCCCCATCCAGGCCGATTGAGACAGAGTGAGGAGGACAGGGTCGTGGGGCGCCACCACACGCATGGATCTAGGTGCCACCATGCGCATCCTTGCCCGATCTGGACGCCGCCGCGCTCGTCCGTGCAGGATCTGGCCGCCTCGACCGAGGATTGGTGGGGGAGCATGGTCAGCGCCTTGGTTGTGGAGGAGGGGAAGGGAGCACGGGGCGGTGCCATTGCGGCTGGAGCAGGGATTCACTTCGAGGGTGGCGGACACAGCTGCATCGTGTAGGTGGCGGAGAAGGATGACCGTGCGCCCCGACGTCCTTCGCGTGGTGGTAGTCATTCGCCGTGCAACGTCGAGACTGGGTGGAGCACGGGCGGCCGTTGTGCCTGGGAGGTGAGCTGCCCATCCTCGATCTGGAGAAGAAGCAGAGTGACTCGTGACGTAACATAGCATTGTACGAGCCAACGATGGAGCAAACGAGGCAGCGGTGAGCAAGTGCAGCCATGATCCCCCCCACATTGGTCTTTGAATCCTCTAATCCCATTCTTCAATTTCTGACATACTGAGTGGTTAATTTTGTATGGCTGGCTGGTGAACCCGTTATTGCATTGTACGTGCATCGGGCAACATGGAATTTTATATCCTTCCTTGCAAATTCAGAATTGCATCATTGTTCGATAATATACTTCTGATTTTTCCATAATTATGGCTCAAAATGTCATGCAGTCTAATTTGGATACCTAGTTTGTTTTCTTGAAGCTTATAGATGTAGGCGCTATCTATGTTCAGTAGGTGCTAAATCTTCACATTTAAAGATTCTGGATATATCCTCTTCTCTGTTTTTGCTGTTTTACAACAGAAACATTTACATATGTAAATTGCAGCATCGTGCAGCTGCAGGCTTGCAGCCGGTTAGCGGGCGAATGGTCATAGCGAGAAGATAACAGGCATGTCGAGTGCTGTGAGTATTCCATTCATGTAGACAACTACGTTTGCAAGATCATCATGTGGTGCGTTGTTTTTCTTGAGATTTTTTATTATTCTTGCATCACCAGATCATAGTGTGAGAGATGGGAGAACACACACAGACCTCAATGGATGACATATTATAATTATGGAGACTAGTTGTAAGGATAACAGAGTGCAATTTTCTGATTCAGTGATCTGCAGGTTTGAAGAACTAATATTATGTAGGAAATGGCAATCGAATAATTTAGATTTAATAAATTAGCTTTAAGGATAAATTAGTTGGTGCATTTTATTATCAAGGAATAATACTATCAATATACTAGGAGCAATATGTAGCAAACAATTCAAAATTTAAGGAATGATCCATCTTACCCCTCAAAGGAGGAATAATCCATTTTAATATGTTCCTTTATATATGCAGAGAACTTCTTAGTAGTTAGTATGTCAAGATGTTTGGATACTGAATAATGGTGCTCTTTCTATTAATCAGGCAGACTGTACCAATTGCCAGTTTATGTGTCTAAGTTTTGTTTGTATATCGAGCAATTGTCCTTGAAAAATTGAAATAATTGAGAGTTTCACAGAAATGAAAGCTACGGCCTGCAGCGATATAGTTCTAATCCATATAATGTAGAGAGGGCTAGGAGTGGAATGGTCATCACTTATTGTAGCAGTTCTCTAAAAAGTAACCTCCTTTTATGCAGTGGCATTAATTTGGCCATTGAGAATTTGAGACACACTGTGACAATATTTCTTGAAGGAGTCCATGGGATCCTATATTGCTTGGATGGTCATATTGAATGTGTCACACCCGACAATAAAATTACACTTTGGACATATGTAGAAAGGTTACCACTATGTTGAAAATTCGATACTTAGGGGCGTGTTGGAGCTCTCCAGCTCCTCAACTCCTCTACTCCAAGTCGGGAGGCGGTCGAGCGTTTCAAATCATGGTTATTGGGTGAGAAGCTGGCTATTAATTACGTGCAAAATTGCGGAGTCGTGGAGCTGGGTATTTGCTACTCCCGAAAAGCGAACAAGATGGAGTTAGCAGGGTTTACGACCGACTGCCACCGCCAAGTGACTTTATCGAACCAGTGCGAGAAACAACCACGGCGAACAGAGTAAACAACTACGAGCACCTCTTTCACAGCCACCCACCCAACCGCCAATAGCCCATGCCTCTTTACAAGCCGCTTGGGCTGTCAGCCCTCAAACATGCCAAATATGCACTTTCTAGCCTTTTAGCATGTCCGATCGCTAGCTCCCGAGGCTGCCGCACCGAACAGATCCATCGCTCGGGAGTTCACGTGGGAAGCTGGCTGGTGGAGTTGGCGCTGGAGTTGAGGATATTGTGAGCCGTGGGCAACTACCGAACACGCCCTCAGCTTTGCTTATCTTCTTTGCACTGTCGTGAATGTAATAACGACAACCCTTGTCCTTTGGGATGCACTTTTCACAGTAGCATTGGAGGACACCGGTGTGCTGCTGAGTAGGAAAAAAACTGCAAGTCAATACTTGCAGCCCAGATATTGTCTTGTTACTTGGTAACACAAAGGGAAATGAGACTTTATCTATCCCTTGATCTTCAAGTAAATTGATATTTGCTTTTGTTTAATGTTTCAATATATTTTACTGTCTTAGCTCGTAATTGTCCTAGATGAGTTATGAGATTTTAGCACATAAGAAATAAGCCATACCGTGTGAGTTATTTGCCTAAACAACTAATCGTGTACATGCAATGCACGTAGATATTAGACAAGATAATAATTGCATTATTCAATAGTATTATGTAGATATTAACTGCACATTGATATCAGCCGGGATATAATTACTTGATTGGCACTAACACTGATATTAGGTATTCTATTATTAGAGGAGAATGGTGTAAAACATGTTTAGCGCTAAACACGGAGGCAATAAAGACAATTGGATAGACCAGGTTGAACGCTTGAGATTAGTATGATATCCGCAACTTTCCCTTTTTGTATTGGTATAGATGATGCAAGAACGAAATGTATGGCTTGCAGAAGAGCTAATTTCCATAAAATTAACGTAATCTACCCTTTCTTTTCTTACGTGAAAAAAGGACATATACTAGGAAACATGCCCGTGCGTTGCAACGGGAGAAAAAAGCGTATGCCCCTATCCTCCTTGCACATAGATCCACATAACTTACTTGCAAGGGTATATGGCCGCAAATGCATATTCAAATTAAGAGCGATCACAATGCATATTATTTATCTTATTTATATTTCATACAGGGAAAATTCAACCTTTGAAGAAAATGAGGTGAAAGAGTGAACTTCTGGAATTAACGTCAAAGCCAATTACCTTTTGGGGCATTGTATTATTAAAATATATCCATACAACTTGGGATGTGATCATGAGGGAACAAAGTTGAAGAATGATTGTTTTATCAAGTAAAGAAGGTGAGAACAGTGCTCAAAATTCAAGTGTGAGATTATAGACAACACACAGATTGCCTTACTCCAACTGAAGGATATATGTACCAATGAGATCGATCTCCATGCTACAACAAATTATCAATTCATCAGCTGATTGTACATTGCACATCGATTTACTTACCTGAATTTTTTTTAAACCTGACTGGTGATGAACTAACCGATTCACACAAAGAACTAAGTACAATCAGAGGAAGTGGGCAAGAATGGCAATTAATATAAATGGGAAAGAACTATCTAACAAAACAGCACAATCCTTATAGAAATTGGTAGCAATTTTGAATTTAATATTTTATTGAACGGAAAAGCCCCTTCCCATTATTAGTAATGTCAATCCTGAAATAAGATGACAACTTGAAGGACAGAGAAAGCTAATTTATTTAGAGCTCATAGCTCAGAACACAAATTGCAGTTTTAAGCTTGAGATAGACACGTGTCAGTTTCCCTTACATGTGGGACCCTTCAGAAAATTGCATTGCTCTCATTACCAAACCGAGGAAATCAAATATTTAACCTGCAAACCAGAACATGTGACAATATCTATGAAGAGCTGCATCTACTTCATTTCAATGACATATTGATTGCGAGTGTAGTACGCAACATATACAAATAAAAGTTTTGCAACCTGACGATAGCCGCCTCTCAATTTCCGGAAAGCTCAATCTTATCGCACCTCCTCTTGGTCCTTCCTTGGACTCCATCTGAGAGCTACTACGGCCGCCCGGGCGATCATTACAATGACACTAACTTTCGAGGCCGCCTCTGCCGCCATACTGATATCACATTACTTCTTGGTTCACTTGACACCTTCTACTCCATGCTCAACTCGGCAATACTCGGCCAACTCAAGTTGTTATCAACAAGCCTTTGTCTCCTCTCCTCTGAACATGTTGCACATTTCAGTTTCACAAAATTATAAACATATCCTGAATATTTGATGATCTTGTACTAACTATATAGTATGATATGGAATTACAAAAAGAAAAGTATGACACTGACGGACTAACCTGCACGTTCTTGGTTTGTTTCACTCTGTTTGCTCTGCATTGTAGATTATGTTAGGCGTGCCACCACACCTTAAGGCATGTATGAGGACCCGGTCTGCGACGCTCCGGTGGCATTAATACCCTCCCCCAAGGCCCCGTCCGCCTTACCCTAGCCTAGTTGAGCCCTCGATCAAACTCTTTGACTTTTGCGGGGCGGGCTTTGACCAATGGACCTTTCACCCGGTTGTGATAGGCCAGCCCATAAGAACACCAGAACAAGGACGGGCCCAATCCACAACGAGATTCCCTCCATGTTGACCCGACATGGCGTTTCCTCCACCAAGTGTCGGCGGCGCGCCGTTTGTGGGGTAAGTGCGCACTCTGGAGCCGTTTGCGGGTTGGTTGCACCTCCCACCACCCTTCCAGACATGTAAGAGGGCCCGGCGCAAGATTTGGCGGCATAGCTAGCCCCCGAAGGGAATCTAGTGGTGGGTTGGGTGTAGACCGTGTTCGGGGATGTTCCTATGGGATGACCTATCGCAACCAATTGGAAGAGTCCACTGGTCAATGCCCGTCCAGTGGTAGTCAAAGGGCTAGATCTCATGATCAACGGGGCTTCGTGGTGGCCTTCCGGGTGTAGCGATGCAACCGAAACACCGCACGGGTCTTGATGCACGTGTGGAAGTGATGTGGCATGCGTAGACGGCCGTCTTGGGGCTCGAGGTTTGGCCCCCTCCTCGGACGGCACTGCCGCCGTTACTTGGAGGGAGGAATCGTGTGCGTCGGTCTAGGGTTAGTCTGGTCAATGGGGTTTCCGTGTCTAGTAATGCCACCGAAACACCGCAACCGGTCCTATTACATGTGTGGAAGTGATGTGGCATGCGTAGGACATATTAAAAATTGCTAGGACATTAAAAAATATAAATAAATGTTAATTTAAAAATATATAAATAAACAGTATATATCTTGTTTGGTCAAATAAATGTCGAACATCTACTTTCTCTAAATTTGATTATTTTATTGTTCTTGGTGCTAGCATATAGAGAAGAAACCTTAAAGAACGGTTGCATTTTGCATTTATAGAAGAGGCAAACAAATCTTAGATACTTATCATGCATCGATATATCTCTCTGAAAGTAATATTGACATGTATATCTCTTTGGGTCTGTTTAGGACACATCTAGATGTGACATACTTATGTCACATCTAAACTGATTTTTATTCTGTTTGTGGTCTATTTTTTTGTTCTAGTTTTTTTGTTTCTTGTTGCTGCATTATATATTTATTGGAGCTTAGATGTGACATCCTTAAAAAACATCTAGATGTGAATTAGACAAACTGTATCTCTTTTTGATATTGTATCTATGTCATCTTTAAAAGTATACCATAAAATTTGTGTCTGAAATCATATCCATTAGTAGAATTTTTATGCCATACATCTCATTGTTCTTGATCCTACTCATAGTCAAAGTAAGTATCAAAAATATGCATTAAGCCTTATAAAACTGAACAAAGGGCTTCGTACGTGAGGTTGTTCCAAAAATTAAGGACCACGGAGTTAAATGTGTTTATCACATATTGCGTTCATGTTCCCTTGCACTTTAATATAGCAAAATGATATTGTAATTTTTTAATATCTTTTTTGTTTTGATAAATAAATGTCACCTATCACACAAAAAATATATAAAAAGTTAATGTAAATATATATAAATAAAAGTTAATGAAAAAAAAGAGGTTCTGTCCACCTATGGCGCGGCCCTTGCCTTATCAATCGGCACGCCCCCTGCACTCATTCTCCTCCACGCCCGCGCCCCCTTCGATCCACCCCTTAGTCTGCACGGCGTGCTCCTAAATCCCACCCGCGCCCCTTCCCGTCTCGCGCCGCGCGTTCCCGCCCCGCCTCCCTTTTGTCAGCAGAGCCACCGTCCTTGAATACCTTAGCGTCCGGCCGCTGGCAGCTCAGCGATACGGCGTCCTCCCTCATTTCTCATCACCCCTATGGAACTTCTCATCTACCCCCACTTTTGCAACTAGTCAACAAACGTGACCTGGCTAGCGATAACACACGTGTTCATTAGCGTAGGTAGGTAGACTACCCCTAGAAAACGAAAGAGATAAGCTCTCATACCATCCATCCCCAAATAGTTTTGAAATTTGGAATCATGATAGGAACCTTAGATGACACAAAAGCTTTTCGACATTGTAGAAAACTTATATATGTCCCTTGATGGACAACTTTCATAATATTTTATGAAATTGGGGATCATCCCTAGGCAACTTCGTAGCAATGTAGACAACTTGGTTTCTGAGGCAGACAACTTAGAAGTCATGTTAGACAACTTTCCACTCTACGGTAAACAAATTTCGCAGTATCATTGGCAACTACACTATCTACAAATTAGTTTTCGACATATGGAACTTAGCAATTATGGTAACCATCTATTAGACTACTGCACACAACTATTACTAGGCTACTGTGTGAATTCACTAATACACACTATGCAATTCATCTAATATCAGAGTTGCTCTTGTTTAGCATTGGAGTCGCCTCATCTAGCATCGAAGTTGCTTTTGAAAAAAAACTTCAAAACAGATTCATATGTGATCTAGTTTTGAGGTGTTCGTCATGAGGAACCCAACGGTGAAAACGGATCATAATTCCGACGTATGGTTTGAAAGTTACAGGTTTTTGAATTTTCTCGTACTGGAATTAATGCATGTTACGTCATTGTTGCGTTGACATGTTTAGTCGGACTATATGAAGAATAATCAACGCATTGTGTATACGAATCTTTCTATATATAGAATGGGTGGGTAGAAATTTTTCCAAATCTGGGTGATGATCGTGCGGGCCGCGAGCCAGTGAACGGCTGCAGCGCATGCGCTCGGCTTCGCCTGAAAGCGCATCTGCACTTTTAAGTATTTGGGTTTTATTTAATAATTAAACAAAAGGTCAAAATTCTAAAGTATTTTTAGGTTAAACTTGACTTTGTTTTGCACCAGTATATGAATTTTCACAAAAAAAAAATCATTGACTTCAGGGCAAAAAAGATAAAATTTATTTGCTGTTATAGGTCACTATTCACACTATTTTGACCTAAAATTTGTCTTTTTTGAAAAGAAGTCAAAGGATGATTTTATTTTGGGAGTACCTAGAACTCATCTAGATGAGATATAATTTGATCTCATTCATCTTTTATAGCCATTGGATGTGATGCTATAAGATGCGTGTGTGCTAATGTGGGTTGTATGTATTCTTGTTTTCAAACTGAATGAAACCAAATTATATCTCATCTAGTTGAGTTCTAGCAAAACTATTTTATTTTTTGAATTTTTCTCACAAGTATAATAGAAGGTCAAGTTTATATCAAAAATATTTTCATATTTTTTTGATTTTTTGTTGAGTTGCTGATTTATTTTTTCATACACACCCAGAAACCAAACGTTTCCCTCCGCCGGAGCATGCATGACACTCCATGCAGCAGGCCGGGACGACGAATCCTGAGCGAAGACGTACGCCGTGGACTACCGGTGCATCCGTGCTCCATAAGACGAGACGGTTTTGCTCTCCCGTAAGAAAACCAGCTCAGTCGTCGGTGGATTTCAACTTTACGTGCTTGGATTGGAAGGAACTACTGCCAGAATAGTTTCCGAGACGGAAAACAAATACTACTAGTTCGAGTCGAGTTCATGTACATACAGCACCTGCGTGCGCCCATAAATACAAGGGAAAATAGCACAGAAATACGTACTACGTAGGAAAATAACCATCGATACTATCCCGGCAACCGCGACGTCGACAGTTCCGTCACGCCCTAGCTAGCTACTTCTTCTCGTACGTACTTCGACCACCCACCTCCCGTTCTCGTCGTCATGGAGAGCGCAACAGCAACACCATCGGCCATCGCGACGGGGAACGAATCGTCGTGCGCGTCTCCCGACTCGTCGCCAAGAGCCGTGATCGACGTCGACGGGATCATCAAGGGTTTGAACTGCGCCAACACCGAATGCCGGGATAAGCTCGAGGCGATGGCCGCCACATGCTGGGTGCAGGAACCGCCGCCGGACCCCGCGGCGTGCGCCAGCGCGCGGGAGGCGCTGGTCGAGTGCCTTTCCAAGGCGTCGGCCGGCGACACGGAGGAGCAGCAGGGGAACTCGAGCTCATCGATTGTGATCGACGCCGGCCTCGTTAATTAGCTACTTAGCCATGTTTATATACCTAGTTTTGTTGTGTCTTAAGTAGACTATATAGTAATAATTGGAATTTTTTGGACGTGGTACTTGTTTTCGATTCGTGTTAATTACTTGTTTTTCGAAGGGTCTTCTTTTGTATGCAGTTTAGCTGTTACTATTATAATTGTAATCGATGCTTGGTTTAAATTTGAACTTTGCATATATTAACCTCTACGATGGGAATACACTTCATCGTTTCCCCTACCCCTCTCGCGACAATTGCGTCAGCTAGGAACTCGTCACGCTTCTGCGGATGCCTGTAATTCATCTTCGAGCTGGTTTTTGGGCTAGGATCCTCCTCAAGTTGGTTGGTCCGGATGTAATTGACGGTGCTTCAACGTACATAGTGCCGTCTTGTTAGCGCGGGGAGATCAAGATTTCTTTCGATGTGTGCATGACAGCGAGATCTGGTGCCACGTGCTTCGGCTCGATTTAAGAGTTCAATGACGATGACTTTACGTCTTTGGGGTGTTCGTATTTAGGGGCACGTGTATGAAGATTTACGGTTGTCATCGTTCATGCGGCTTCGATATGGGAAGGACAACAACCAGTGATCATTTGGTGGTCCAGAAACTTTCATACTCCTATGATTTATCTTATGTTTGGAGTGTTTTGTACTTTTGATAAACTTTTATAATATATCCAAAACTCCGATGAAAAAGCAAAAGAAAACGGGTCTGTCTAGGACACATCTAGATGTGACATAATTATGTCACATCTAAGCTGATGTCCACTCTGTTTGTGGTCTATTTTTTTGTCCTAGTTTTTTTTATTTCTTGTTGCTACATTATATATTTGTGGGAGCTTAGATGTGACATCCTTAAAAAACATCTAGATGTGGATTAGACAAACTGAAAGAAAATCCTACATTGGTCCTCGCTGCTTTGCGGTTCATCCATACATGCATGTTACTCTGCAGAAATTCATGAGCTCAAGCCAGTTAAAATGATCTATGTGATCCATCAAGCTTTATCATGCCCCATCATATCTTTGTGTCAAAATTTGACCATATATTTATCTAGAAAAATATAAGTTATATGCCACAAAAACTATACTGTACTCCATCCGTTCCATAATATAGTGCTTATAGATTTTTTTTAAAGTCAAACATTACAAACTTTGACCATATTTATAGAGAAAAATAGGTATACCTAGAATGCCAAATTAAAATCATTGAATACACTATGAGTTATATTTTCATAATGTACATGTTTGGTAGTGTACATGTAGACAATCTTCTCTATAAACTTGGTCAAACTTGGCAAAGTTTGACTTTCGGAAAAAAATCTATATGCACTACATTGTGGAATGGATGAAGTACTAAATTAATGTTTGAAAGCAAACCAACCTGTGATTTGATGACAGTGGTATCCCCAGCCCATCAGGGTTCAAGTCTGTGTTCTACAAAACTTTACTGTTTTAAAGAAGTTTCTAATGATACTATTTTTTTTGCAAATTTTGTAACACATATAAATCATATTTTGATAGTCAAAGTTTGACCCAAAAATACATTGGGCCAAATAAATCCAAACGAAAGAGTATCTACGAAGATCATCTATCGACATCTTTTTTCCGAAAAACACAATGCAGATGTGGAGCTCACATATACAAGTATATATATCCTGACACCCTCCAATGGCTTCATTGTCCACCCACCAGCTCGATCGTCATTTAGGACAGTATAACCGAGCCTAAAGCGAGCTCTCACATCGATTTGCATTTTTAGACGTCCGTTTTTCTGATCCGAACATTTCTGGCCGTCTGATCTCTGTTAGCACCCCATCTCTCACTCAATGGGCCTGCTGTCCTAGAGGGACGCTACTCCAATAGTAAAATTGGTGTGTTCCTGTTGATTGGGCTTGATCGGCAGGAAAGCCCATCTCAGCCTCATGAATCCCTCGTGAAAGAAAAAATCAGCCCAACGTTTCTCCTCACCCTTCCACGACCCTGGTCACGCCCGTCGTCATCCCACCACAGTAGCCGTCGCCGCTTGAAACGTCATAATTTGCTATTTCTATGATGAAGCTGCTAGAATTGCTAGACCCGATACTGAAGATAAACATAGATCTATTGTTGGCATGCCTGTTGTTTCTGTTAAAATAGGAGATCATTGCTATCATGGTTTTATGTGATGTGGGTGCTTGCGTGAGCGCAAATCCTTTTACTTTATATCAAAAATTATGAATGATATTGCACCTGCTGAGATAGAAGATATTGATGTTACTATTAAGCTTGCCAATAGAGATACTATATCACCAATTGGGATTGTTAGAGATGTTAAATCTTTTGTGGGAAAATAAAATACTCTACTGATTTTCTTGTTCTTGGTTCCCCACAAGATGATTTTTGTCTCATTATATTTGGTAGACCTTTCTTGAACACTGTTAATACTAAGATAGACTGTGAGAAAGAAATTGTTACTGTAAGTTTTGGGGATGTGTCTCATGATTTTAATTTCTGTAAATTTCGTAAACGACCCCATGATTAAGAATTGCCTAGTAAGGATGAAATTATTGGTTTTGCTTCTATTGTCGGGCCTCCTGCCGACGAAATGCCTGTTTATGATTCAAAGAAAGGAATTATATGAAATATTCTTTAACCAAATGCCTGTTTTGAAACACAATTTGCCCGTTGAAATTTTTGGAGATCCTCCTCCACCCAAGGGAGATCCTGTGTTTGAGCTTAAACAATTACCTGACACTTTAAAATATGCTTATCTTGATGAAAAGAAGATATATCCTGTTATTATTAGTGCTAACCTTACAGAGCATGAAAAAAATAAATTATTGAAAACTCTGAAGAATCACCGTACCGCTATTGGATATATTCTTGATGATCTTAAGGGCATCAGTCCCACTTTATATCAACACAGAATTAATATGGACGTGGTACTACTTGTTTTCACTTCGTGTTAATTACTTGCTTTTTGGAAGGGTTGTCCTTTGTATGCAGTTTAGTTGTTACTACTATATAATTGTAATCGATGCTTGGTTTAAATTTGAACTTTGCTTATATTAACCATTGCGAATTAAGGGAATACACTTCATCGTTTCCCCCACCCTTCTTGCGACAACGGCTGTGGCTAGGAACTCATCACGCTTCCCCGAATGCCCGTAATTCATCTTCAAGCTGTTTTTTGGGCTAGGATCCTCCTAAAGTTAGTTGGTCCGGATGTAACTAATGGAGCTCCAATGTAGATATTGTCGTCTTGTTAGGGCGGGGAGGTCAAGATTTCTCGCCATGCGTGCATGAAAACGAGATCTAGTGCCATGTGCTTTGGCTCGATCTAATTAGGGTTCAATGACGACGACTTTACGTCTTTGGGGTGTTCATACTTAGGGGCACGTGTACGAGGACTTACGGTTGTCATCAGAAGGTCATGCCGGCTCCGATATGGAAGGGACAACAGCCTAGTGGTCATTTGGTGATCCAGAAACCTTTATGTATTTTTTTCTTATGTTTGAAGTGTGTTGTACTTCTGATAAACTTTTATAATAAATGAAAAATCCCATGAAAAAGGAAAAAGAAAAGCCTAGATTGGTCCTCACTACTTTGCGATTCATCCATACATGCATGTTACTTTGCATAAATCCATGAGCTCA
Organism: Aegilops speltoides; assembly: GCA_021437245.1. Taxonomy (NCBI): domain Eukaryota; kingdom Viridiplantae; phylum Streptophyta; class Magnoliopsida; order Poales; family Poaceae; genus Aegilops; species Aegilops speltoides. The sequence continues at coordinate 17,210,823 of CM038141.1, read as the reverse complement.
AGCCTGTTAAATTGATCTGAGCGATCCATCAAGCTTTATTAGGCCCCATCATATCTTTGTGTCAAATTTTGACAATAGATTTAGCTAGAAAAAGATAATTATATGCCACAAAAACTATATACCATTAATATTAATGTTTGAAAGAAGTTTCTAATAGTAAGTTTTTTTTGTGAATTTTTTAACACATGTAAATTATATTTTGATAGTCAAAGTTTTACCCAAAGTACATAGGGCCTAGTAAATCCAAATGGAGAAGTAGCTAAGGAGATCATCTTTCGACATCTCTTTTTTCCTTTGAGAAACACAATGCAGGCGTGGGAGCTCATATATACAAGTAGTATATATATCCTGCCATCCTCCGGTGGCTTCAGTCTCCACCCACCAGCTCGATCGTCATAGTACGTATAGCAAACCAAAATAGCAAAGCAGACAAAGAAACGCGTGCACCCGCCGTGGTCGTCTGACTTCCCCCCGGGCCGGGCTTATCCAGCTGGCTCTCCTCTTGTCTACCTGCTGCTGGTTTTAGAAGAACGCATACATGAATACGTTCTAATTTTCTACTACAAAAGGCAAGCGCGCCCATTGGATGTGAATGCATGCTCCCACACGTGCGCCGAGCGGAATCATTTGAACGTCCTTTGTCCCTTTGAGTGCCTTGCTACCGAACTCGTGAGTGAACAATACTGAAACTAAAACAGAAATTTGTAACTAGTAGTGTACTAGCATCTCACGAGGTTTACCATGGCCACGCTGGCGGAATGTGACCTGCCTCGGCTTACCACGGCGCCGTCAGGCAAAAAGAAAGGCCCGCGGTGCGCAAATTCAGAATGCAATATCAACACATGTAAAAAAAAAGTGCACGAATCTCAAAGTTTTGGACGGCCAAGAGAGGCAGGGACGTCAGTGGAAACCGTTTCTTGGGCGCTGACCGTGAGACCGCTCCACTCCGCTTATTCTTTTGCAGAAAGAGAAGTCCGCCGTTTGCCCATGCGACTTGCCGACTTGCTGCGTGTCGAATTTTTGACTAGTCGACCTGCCGCTGGTTAAAGATAAGAGAGCTCTACTTCGTCGTCGTGTGTGCCTACCTACTACCGTTGGCTGTTCTTCACAACACAATTAGCACATAGGCAATCGTTCAAGACTCTGCTCTCGGTGTCTTGAGCACAAGAAGAGCACAAATTACTTGTTGAGCACAAGAGAGCTACTCCTCCAACTCCAAGATACGTGCGGCTTCTCCAACTTACATCAGGTGGGTTCTATGTTGTAATATGTTTTGATGATTTATCATCTTCTCCACGTACGCTTGTGTTGAGATCTATCTCTGAGTGAGTAGGCTGCTGCTCAAGCCAGAGTTTAGCCAGGTTTGTCTTGAGATCCATTCTGCTTTTCTTGCCGTGCTTTATTTTGTGATCATGCAAGAAGCTTGCTGGCCTAGCTAGACCACATATATATGAACTGTAGTATGCATGGCCTCCATTTCTCCATGTTACCGAGTAATCTTGTCTCTGAAACGAACCGCCCTTTATCGAAAAAAATAGTTGACAGTGTCGTTTACTTTGTTGTAGATCTCAAGCCCAAGAATATGCACGCCTTGTTGCAGCTCGGCCTTCTTGGCCTCATACTGCTTGGGACACAACATGCCTCTGGGGCCGCGGTCCCTAGCTCAAACTGCCGAAGGCGGTGCGGCGACGTCGAGATACCGTACCCATTCGGCATCGATCCCAACATTCCCAACTGCTCGCTTGCACAAGTCTTCGACCTCAGCTGCGAGGTTAGAGATGGTGCCCTCAAGCCCAAGCCGTTCAAGGCCATCTTTGAGGTGCTCGACATCTCCCTCACCCACAGCACCGCCAGGGTGCTCAACTACATCGAGGCTTTCTGCTACAACAACTCCACGAGGAGCATGGAGCATCTCGGCTATCACGAGAGCCAGAACGGAGGGCCTACCTCCGTCTACCGGCTCTCCGACTTCCAGAACAGGTTCACGGTCATCGGGTGCAACGCCCTGGGCATCATGTCGGACTTTGCCGGCACGGGCTACCAGGGGATGGGCGTCGCCACGTGCCGCAACCTGTCGGACCTGGTGGACGGGACCTGCGCCGGCATGGGCTGCTCCCAGACCATGATACCCAAGCGCATGTATTACTACGACACCAACTTCTCCAGCTCCGTCAACACGAGCCGGATCTGGGAGTTCAACCGGTGCAGCTACGCGGTGCTCATGGAGGCCGCGGCGTTCAACTTCAGCACCTCATACGTCGGCAACACCACGTTCAACGACACGTACCATGGGCGGGTGCCCATGGTAGTTGATTGGGCTGTCAGAGATGCAAAGTCATGCGACGACGCACGACGGAATACGACCTACGCATGCCTTAGCAGCAACAGCGTGTGCGTGGATTCAGTCAATGATTACGGCTATATGTGCAACTGCTCGCAGGGGTACAAAGGCAATCCTTATCTCCCCGGTGGATGCCAAGGTACTAATCTACTAACACTACACCATGGCAAAATAGTAAGGGCAATCAACTGCCGGGAAAAGTGAAGATTTCAGGTCAATTAAATGCTGGTAAAACTTTAACTGCCGGGCAAACATTTGCAGGTCAAAATATCTGCTGGCAATAATTTAGTAAGGAAGGCAACGTATCTGCCGGCAACTTGAAGGTCAGTTCAACTGCCCTGGAATCAAAACAAGGGCGAATACCATGCCCGTAACCAGGTTGGCGCGGGATCAAAAATATTTAAGACAAAAGCGTGCGGAGTCACGCAGGACCGCGCGGGACAAACAAAATAGCAGAATCCCTCATCGCCGGTAACCAGGTCCGTAACCAGGTCCGTAACCAGGTCACGCAGGACCGCGCGGGACAAAACAAGGGCGAATACCATGCCCGTAACCAGGTCCGTTCGATCTACGCACACAACCGTTAGATCTCTCCCCCGTCCTCTGCCGCATCCATCGTCAACCTCCCGCGCGGGGGGAAAGGAGAGGAAGGAGAGCGCCGCCTCCTGCACCCGGCAGCGAGCCACCACCGGCCTTCCCGCGCTGCGCTTGCAACCTCGTCGCCGCCATTCGCTTCCCTCATCGCCGGCCGTCGGGTTCCTGGCAGATCCTCTCCATGGCGGGTCACCGCTCCGACATCGCCTCCAGGTAGCACCGGCCGGCGACGGTTGCACCTCGCTGCCCCCATGGTTTGCAACACTAGGGTGTGTGCCCAACCGCCCTCGCCGACCCTCGTCGCCGGGTGTATGCCGCTAGCATCGCCGTCGTCTCTTTGGTCACCACTTCCCATCTGTCGCCATCGAAGCAAAAAAACTCACCGGTGGAAGCTTTGCAGGTTACCGGTTGCAACAAAATCAGAGCTTCGTTGGTCGCTGAAGCAAAATCATAAAACGCTTCCAGCAAACATGAACGCCCATTCCGGCTTTTGTTTTTGACGGTTGCAACATTTTACGGCGCCGCCGACGAGGGTGTCAAGAGCTCCGGTGGTCGGTTGAAGCAAAATCAAAATACGCTTCCAGCAAACGTGAACACCCATTCCAGCTTTTGTTTTTGCCGGTTGCAACATTCTACACTTGAACGTCTTATTGTAGCAAAATCAGGCGCCATCGTCGCCGGCCACGCTCGTCGTCGCCTGGTTGCAACAAAATCGAGCGCCGGTGGTAGCTTTCTCAATACCAGTTGTAGCAAAAACGCAGCATCGCCGCCGGTGGAGAAAAGGGGGCAAGGGAGGGGGGAGGGGGGGACGGAGCACGGGGAGGCGGCGGTGGAGGCGTGCGTCTTGGCAGTGGGGAACGGAGGGGAAGCTCGCAGGGGAGGTTGGATCAGGAGAAAGGGAGATGACGGTTACATGCGCCCATGAAAATAGGGGGTGTGGCCCTCCGCGCTCGCGCCTGCCGCGTGACGAGAATACACCATTATATCCTTTGGTCTGAAACGTTTCCCAAAAGAAAAATAACAGAAGTTACGCGAAGCAGCCTCCACGTGCCAAGGGACCCCACAATCAGCCGCTTCCCACGACTTCTTGCATCTGATGAAGCCGACCCAGCCGCACTCATCGCCGTGAACACCGCCGCTTCCCCCATCACCGCATCCACACAGCCCCGCCCAGGGCTGCTGCTCCATTAACCACCACCACGCCGCCTCATCCGCTTCCCCCATCCAGGCCGATTGAGACAGAGTGAGGGAGGACAGGGTCGTGGGGCGCCACCACACGCATGGATCTAGGTGCCACCATGCGCATCCTTGCCCGATCTGGACGCCGCCGCGCGCGTCCGTGCAGGATCTGGCCGCCTCGACCGAGGATTGGTGGGGGAGCATGGTCAGCGCCTTGGTTGTGGAGGAGGGGAAGGGAGCACGGGGCGGTGCCATTGCGGCTGGAGCAGGGATTCACTTCGAGGGTGGCGGACACAGCTGCATCGTGTAGGTGGCGGAGAAGGATGACCGTGCGCCCCGACGTCCTTCGCGTGGTGGTAGTCATTCGCCGTGCAACGTCGAGACTGGGTGGAGCACGGGCGGCCGTTGTGCCTGGGAGGTGAGCTGCCCATCCTCGATCTGGAGAAGAAGCAGAGTGACTCGTGACGTAACATAGCATTGTACGAGCCAACGATGGAGCAAACGAGGCAGCGGTGAGCAAGTGCAGCCATGATCCCCCCCACATTGGTCTTTGAATCCTCTAATCCCATTCTTCAATTTCTGACATACTGAGTGGTTAATTTTGTATGGCTGGCTGGTGAACCCGTTATTGCATTGTACGTGCATCGGGCAACATGGAATTTTATATCCTTCCTTGCAAATTCAGAATTGCATCATTGTTCGATAATATACTTCTGATTTTTCCATAATTATGGCTCAAAATGTCATGCAGTCTAATTTGGATACCTAGTTTGTTTTCTTGAAGCTTATAGATGTAGGCGCTATCTATGTTCAGTAGGTGCTAAATCTTCACATTTAAAGATTCTGGATATATCCTCTTCTCTGTTTTTGCTGTTTTACAACAGAAACATTTACGCATATGTAAATTGCAGCATCGTGCAGCTGCAGGCTTGCAGCCGGTTAGCGGGCGAATGGTCATAGCGAGAAGATAACAGGCATGTCGAGTGCTGTGAGTATTCCATTCATGTAGACAACTACGTTTGCAAGATCATCATGTGGTGCGTTGTTTTTCTTGAGATTTTTTATTATTCTTGCATCACCAGATCATAGTGTGAGAGATGGGAGAACACACACAGACCTCAATGGATGACATATTATAATTATGGAGACTAGTTGTAAGGATAACAGAGTGCAATTTTCTGATTCAGTGATCTGCAGGTTTGAAGAACTAATATTATGTAGGAAATGGCAATCGAATAATTTAGATTTAATAAATTAGCTTTAAGGATAAATTAGTTGGTGCATTTTATTATCAAGGAATAATACTATCAATATACTAGGAGCAATATGTAGCAAACAATTCAAAATTTAAGGAATGATCCATCTTACCCCTCAAAGGAGGAATAATCCATTTTAATATGTTCCTTTATATATGCAGAGAACTTCTTAGTAGTTCGTATGTCAAGATGTTTGGATACTGAATAATGGTGCTCTTTCTATTAATCAGGCAGACTGTACCAATTGCCAGTTTATGTGTGTCTAAGTTTTGTTTGTATATCGAGCAATTGTCCTTGAAAAATTGAAATAATTGAGAGTTTCACAGAAATGAAAGCTGCGGCCTGCAGCGATATAGTTCCTAATCCATATAATGTAGAGAGGACGCTAGGAGTGGAATGGTCATCACTTATTGTAGCAGTTCTCTAAAAAAGTAACCTCCTTTTATGCAGTGGCATTAATTTGGCCATTGAGAATTTGAGACACACACTGACAATATTTCTTGAAGGAGTCCATGGGATCCTATATTGCTTCGGATGGTCATATTGAATGTGTCACACACTGACAATAAAATTACACTTTGGACATATGTAGAAAGGTTACCACTATGTTGAAAATTCTGATACTTAGGGCGTGTTCGGGAGCTCTCCAGCTCCTCAACTCCTCTACTCCAAGTCGGGAGCGGAGTCGAACGTTTCAAATCATGGTTATTGGAGTGAGAAGCTGGCTATTAGTTACGTGCAAAATTGCCGGAGTCGTGGAGCTGGGTATTTGCTACTCCCAGAAAACGAACAAGATGGAGTTAGCAGGTTTTACGGCCGACTGCCACCGCCAAGTGACTTTATCGAACCGGTACGAGGAAACAACCACGAGCGAACAGAGTAAACAACTACGAGCACCTCTTTCACAGCCACCCACCCAACCGGCCAATAGCCCATGCCTCTTTTACAAGCCGCTTGGGCTGTCAGCCCACTCCAAACATGCCAAATATGCACTTTCTAGCCTTTTAGCATGTCCGATCGCTAGCTCCCAGAAGCTGCCGCACCGAACAGATCCATCGCTCCAGGAGTTCACGTGGGAAGCTGGCTGGTGGAGTTGAGCGCTGGAGTTGAGGATATTGTAGCCGTGGGCAACTACCGAACACGCCCTTAGCTTTGCTTATCTTACTGCAGCTGTCGACGAATGTAGTAACGACAACCCTTGTCCTTTGGGATGCACTTTTCACAGTAGCATTGGAGGACACCAGTGTGCTTGCTGAGTAGGAAAAAAACTGCAAGTCAATACTTGCAGCCCAGATATTGTCTTGTTACTTGGTAACACAAAGGGAAATGAGACTTTATCTATCCCTTGATCTTCAAGTAAATTGATATTTGCTTTTGTTTAATGTTTCAATATATTTTACTGTCTTAGCTCGTAATTGTCCTAGATGAGTTATGAGATTTTAGCACATAAGAAATAAGCCATACCGTGTGAGTTATTTGCCTAAACAACTAATCGTGTACATGCAATGCACGTAGATATTAGACAAGATAATAATTGCATTATTCAATAGTATTATGTAGATATTAACTGCACATTGATATCAGCCGGGATATAATTACTTGATTGGCACTAACACTGATATTAGGTATTCTATTATTAGAGGAGAATGGTGTAAAACATGTTTAGCGCTAAACACGGAGGCAATAAAGACAATTGGATAGACCAGGTTGAACGCTTGAGATTAGTATGATATCCGCAACTTTCCCTTTTTGTATTGGTATAGATGATGCAAGAACGAAATGTATGGCTTGCAGAAGAGCTAATTTCCATAAAATTAACGTAATCTACCCTTTCTTTTCTTACGTGAAAAAAGGACATATACTAGGAAACATGCCCGTGCGTTGCAACGGGAGAAAAAAGCGTATGCCCCTATCCTCCTTGCACATAGATCCACATAACTTACTTGCAAGGGTATATGGCCGCAAATGCATATTCAAATTAAGAGCGATCACAATGCATATTATTTATCTTATTTATATTTCATACAGGGAAAATTCAACCTTTGAAGAAAATGAGGTGAAAGAGTGAACTTCTGGAATTAACGTCAAAGCCAATTACCTTTTGGGGCATTGTATTATTAAAATATATCCATACAACTTGGGATGTGATCATGAGGGAACAAAGTTGAAGAATGATTGTTTTATCAAGTAAAGAAGGTGAGAACAGTGCTCAAAATTCAAGTGTGAGATTATAGACAACACACAGATTGCCTTACTCCAACTGAAGGATATATGTACCAATGAGATCGATCTCCATGCTACAACAAATTATCAATTCATCAGCTGATTGTACATTGCACATCGATTTACTTACCTGAATTTTTTTTAAACCTGACTGGTGATGAACTAACCGATTCACACAAAGAACTAAGTACAATCAGAGGAAGTGGGCAAGAATGGCAATTAATATAAATGGGAAAGAACTATCTAACAAAACAGCACAATCCTTATAGAAATTGGTAACGAATTTTGAATTTAATATTTTATTGAACGGAAAAGCCCCTTCCCATTATTAGTAATGTCAATCCTGAAATAAGATGACAACTTGAAGGACAGAGAAAGCTAATTTATTTAGAGCTCATAGCTCAGAACACAAATTGCAGTTTTAAGCTTGAGATAGACACGTGTCAGTTTCCCTTACATGTGGGACCCTTCAGAAAATTGCATTGCTCTCATTACCAAACCGAGGAAATCAAATATTTAACCTGCAAACCAGAACATGTGACAATATCTATGAAGAGCTGCATCTACTTCATTTCAATGACATATTGATTGCGAGGTAGTAGCACGCAACATATACAAATAAAAGTTTTGCAGCACGACGACCGCCGCCTCTCCGAATTTCCGGAAAGCTCAATCTTATCGCACCTCCTCTTGGTCCTTCCCTTGGACTCCATCTGAGACGGCTACACGGCCGCCCCGGCGATCATTACAGCGAATGACACTAACTCGAGGCCGCCTCTGCCGCCATACTGATATCACATTACTTCTTGGTTCACTTGACACCTTCTACTCCATGCTCAACTCGGCAATACTCGGCCAACTCAAGTTGTTATCAACAAGCCTTTGTCTCCTCTCCTCTGAACATGTTGCACATTTCAGTTTCACAAAATTATAAACATATCCTGAATATTTGATGATCTTGTACTAACTATATAGTATGATATGGAATTACAAAAAGAAAAGTATGACACTGACGGACTAACCTGCACGTTCTTGGTTTGTTCACTCTGTTTGCTCTGCATTGTAGATTATGTTAGACGTGCCACCACACCTTAAGGCATGTATGAGGACCCGGTGCGACGCTCCGGTGGCATTGGTACCCTCCCCCAAGGCCCCCGTCCCGCCTTACCCTAGCCTAGTTGAGCCCTCGATCAAACTCTTTGACTTTTGCCGGACGGGCTTTGACCAATGGACCTTTCACCCAGTTGTGATAGGCCAGCCCATAGGAACACTTCAGAACAAGGACCGGGCCCAATCCACAACGAGATTCCCTCCATGTCGACCCGACATGGCCGTTTTCCTCCACCAAGTGTCGACGGCGGCGCCGTTTGTGGGGTGGGGGTCGCACTCTGGATCCGTTTGCGGGTTGGTTGCACCTCCCACCACCCTTCCAGACATGTAAGAGGGCCCGACGCAAGATTTGGCGGCATAGCTAGCCCCCGAAGGGAATCTAGTGGTGGGTTGGGTGTAGACCGTGTTCGGGGATGTCCCTATGGGCTGACCTATCGCAACCAATTGGAAGAGTCCACTGGTCAATGCCCGTCCAGTGGTAGTCAAAGGGCTAGATCTCATGATCAACGGGGCTTCGTGGTGGCCTTCCGGGTGTAGCAATGCAACCGAAACACCGCACGGGTCTTGATGCACGTGTGGAAGTGATGTGGCATGCGTAGACGGCCGTCTTGGGGCTCGAGGTTTGGCCCCCTCCTCGGACGGCACTGCCGCCGTTACTTGGAGGGAGGAATCGTGTGCGTCGGTCTAGGGTTAGTCTGGTCAATGGGGTTTCCGTGTCTAGTAATGCCACCGAAACACCGCAACCGGTCCTATTACATGTGTGAAAGTGATGTGGCATGCGTAGGACATATTAAAAATTGCTAGGACATTAAAAAATATAAGTAAATGTTAATTTAAAAATATATAAATAAACAGTATATATCTTGTTTAGTCAAATAAATGTCGAACATCTACTTTCTCTAAATTTGATTATTTTATTGTTGTTGGTGCTAGCATATAGAGAAGAAACCTTAAAGAACGGTTGCATTTTGCATTTATAGAAGAGGCAAACAAATCTTAGATACTTATCATGCACCGATATATCTCTCTGAAAGTAATATTGACATGTATATCTCTTTGGGTCTGTTTAGGACACATCTAGATGTGACATACTTATGTCACATCTAAACTGATTTTTATTCTGTTTGTGGTCTATTTTTTTGTCCTAGTTTTTTTTGTTTCTTGTTGCTGCATTATATATTTATTGGAGCTTAGATGTGACATCCTTAAAAAACATCTAGATGTGAATTAGACAAACTGTATCTCTTTTTGATATTGTATCTATGTCATCTTTAAAAGTATACCATAAAATTTGTGTCTGAAATCATATCCATTAGTAGAATTTTTATGCCATACATCTCATTGTTCTTGATCCTACTCATAGTCAAAGTAAGTATCAAAAATATGCATTAAGCCTTATAAAACTGAACAAAGGGCTTCGTACGTGAGGTTGTTCCAAAAATTAAGGACCACGGAGTTAAATGTGTTTATCACATATTGCGTTCATATTCCCTTGCACTTTAATATAGCAAAATGATATTGTAATTTTTTAATATCTTTTTTGTTTTGATAAATAAATGTCACCTATCACACAAAAAATATATAAAAAGTTAATGTAAATATATATAAATAAAAGTTAATGAAAAAAAAGAGGTTCTGTCCACCTATGACGACGGCCCCTTGCCTTATCCAATCGGCACGCCCCCCTGCACTCATTCTCCTCCACACGCCGCGCCCCCCGCTCGATCCACCCCTTGGTCTGGCCCGGCGTGCCGCCCTCGTCCCCACCCCGCGCCCCTTCCCGTCTCGCGCCGCCGCGTTCCCCGCCCCGCATCGCACCTGTCCCGGCAGGCACCGTCACTGAATGCCTTAACGTCGGCCGCCTGGCCGCGGCTCCAGCGGTACGGCGTCCTCCCTCTGTTGTTGCCCATCACCGCCACCCCCTACCCCCCGACCAACGGCGCCCCAACCCCCGACCAGCCAGCCCTCTACGTGAGCTTTTTTCCCTTCATTTTTTAGCGTTTTGCTACTCTTTTCAGGTGGATGGATGCATGAATGAGTATGTGCGCTCTAGATATGATAATGTTTTTAGATTAATAGATGGATGGGGTGTATGTCAAATTTGTTAGATAGTTAGTTTGCAAAATATTGATCAATGGATGTCATTGGCACTATGATTTTTTTTTCCAACTTTGAAGTGTCAATGTTGTATGGGATGTGATGATATATACTTTTCGTACGGTGGAATTAGAATTCTTTGTTATGTCGCATCCCTCGGATGAGTGGTTTTTTGTTCATGATGGTCTTGCTACAAAATAATGATGAAATATTTTTTGACACTTCATGGTCTTGCTAAAAAATAGTTATTTGAGAAAAATTGTAACTTGTTCATTAGGATTTAACATTTCTACTACTTTGAATGTGAAACTTTAAGTGGATGAATTTATTTTGTATTGCTCATCCAGTAAATAAATCTATGAAGGCATTGGTCCGTGATCTAAGTTTTCGACAGTTGATGATCTAAGTTTTTTTGTCGGTATAATTTACCGGCATTGTGGTGTTGCATATATTTGGAGTCATCGTGGTTGAAGGCATTGGCCCGTGATCTCGTCGCTGTTTGACTACTTCCTCTACAGCCGAGGATGAGCCACAAATCCACCTTAACCTTGTACACTCTTTTAATCATGTCACTAGATTTTCTTTTCTCGTCAAGTCGCGTAACCTAGGCGTCTCCCTTCCGAAATGGTTGCATCGATATATATGCATTCAACATGTGATCATAGGGTTGCCGATCCTCTCGGTGACATCAGCATATATACAATCAATCAGATACGTGCGAACCAACATGTGATTGGATGTTTAGGAGGAGATGATATTTCGGCTCACTCTCTCGGAGGTGCTTATAGCGGATCTGTGTGTGTGCGTTCATAGGGTATATATGAGGGCATGCGTTTGTATTGTGTTCTAAAAAAAATCTTATACAGGTGTAGGATCTAGGTTGAAGGTACTTTTTTTTTACTTTTCGTATACGTGTGTAGGAACAGAGTTTTATATTATGAAAACGTTGGGCATATCTCTTTCCCCGTACAAAACTACATGACTCGCGCTGCAAGGAACTAATCCTTTTTACGTGGCTGGAAGGAATAACCTCCGAAACAAAAGTAGTATACTGATACTATTTAGAGTCGAACTCGTATATGTACAGCACCTAGATGCGCCGATAAATACAAGGGAAAACTACCAAGTCGGCCGTGACATAGATAGATAGTTTCACGCCCTACCTACAGCTAGCTACTTCTTGTCGTCGTCATGGAGAGCACAACAACAACACCATCGGCCATCTCCACGGGGAACGAATCGCTGCGGCCGACTCCCGACCTGTTGACGGGAACCTTGACGGTCGCCATCGACGAGGCCATCAACGGTTTCCTTTTTCTGCGGGGGGGCATCAACGGTTTCAAGTGCGCCAACAACGAATGCCTTGATAAGCTGGACGCGGTGGCTGCCGCATGCACGGGGCCGGACGCCGCCGCCTGCGCCGGCGCGCGGGCGGCGCTGCTCGAGTGTGTATACGAGGAATCGGCCCGCGACTCCAAGGAACAGCAGCCGGCCGGGAACTCGAGCTGATCCATTGTGATGGACGACGGCCTCATTAACTGCCTACTTAGCTATATCTCTATACAAAGGCAATCCTCATCTCCACGTACGGCTTAGCATACTCGTCTATATAAAGGTATGCACGAGCAAAGGTATAGCAAAGATATACTCGCCCTACATACTTTGTACAAAGGCAATCCTCATCTCTATATAAAGGTATGCACGAGCACGACTCGTCTTTGCTTTGCCTAGCTTAGCATGCGCGCACGAGGACTGAGTTTCTAAATACGCACGCACCTTTCTTTTTTGCTTTCTTTTTCCTTTTTTAATCCAGTCCCCGCTACGTACGGCTCGGCTCGGCTCGGCTGTGGCAAGCCAAGGCAGGCCCGATCGCCGGCTACCTATCTCACTCACGGTGGGACTCCCTCCATACTGCTCACAGTTGGCGAAACTGTTCCCCTCAAAAAAAAAAAAGTTGGCGAAACTGCAATACTTCTCTTTCGGTAGAAAAAAAAACGTAGTATACCCTATACAAACACAAATTCTTGCAGCCGTTTCAAAAAGGAAAAAAAAAGAAAAACTTGCAGCCAACACCCTAATCTTTTTTGTTTTGTTACTAACAAGGCCAAAAATCTTGCAGCCAACACCCTAAGATTTTAGTTTTCTTACAAACAAGGCCAAAATTTCGACAAGTCGTGCCAAGTTTCGCTAGAAATTTCGGCAGCATAACGCGTTTCGAAGAAACGGCCGGGTCAATACACGAGTGAAAAGCAAATTGATAGCAGGCGTGCAGTTAATTAATTTAAATTAACCACATAGTTTTTCTCTATATAAAATTCTACATACATGCATGCCCAATCATGACACCAAAAATATACTACTTGTCTCAGTAACCTGATCTACTCGTAGGCATGCATGCATGCTAGCTAGCTAGAAATAATACTTGAGCAGTCATAATCTGATATGTATGAATCTTTCTTCTTTTATTTTTTGCGGGGATGATAGGCATGATTCTAACTGAATCTGCAGCCGCATGCAGCTCTTCACCCAGCCAGTTAATAGGTTCAATGTAAAACAGAGAGTTCAACAGCAGCAATAACATTCCCACAAAAAGAAGAAGAAAAGAAAAAAGCAGCATTGACAGTAGTATAGCAGCATCTGTGGTAGCATAACAACAGTAGTATAGCAACAGCAGTAGTTTAGAGACAAATTATGACATTAATAAATTGCTTAGAAACAACAGAAGTTTAGCAATAAACACATAGCAGTTAAAAATAATGCAGCCAGCACCTCAAATCTTTTGCTTCCTTACAAACAAGGCCAAAAATCTTGCAGGAAACACCATAAGGTTTGTGTTTTGTTAAAAATAAGGCCAAAAATTAAATTTCGACAAGTCGTGGCAAGTTTCGCTAGAAATTTCGGCAGCATAACACGTGGGGAAGAAATGGATGGGTTAACACATGAGTGAAAAGCTAATTGGTAGGAAGCATTCAGAATAAGTTACTTGAAACCAACCACAAAGTTTTTCTCTATATATAAAATTCTACATGCATGCCAGCTCATGACACCAAAAATATACTGCTTGTTTGAATAATCTGATCTACTCATAGCTAGCAATAATACTTTAGCAGCAATATTCCAATAGGCATGAATCTAACTAAATCTGCAGCCGCACAGAGAGCTCTTCAGCCAGCTAGAAGATTCGGTTCAAACAGCGAGTTTCAGCAACAACAGCAGTAGTATAGCAGCAATAAAAGTAGTATAGCAAGGAGCAGTAGCAGCAGTTGTTTAATCACAAATTATGACATTAATTGCTTAGAAACAACAGAAGTTTGGCAATGAACACGTGGCAGCTAAAAATATGATCTTATGGAACGTATGCAACACAGTAAAGCAACTACTTCTTGCAGAATATGTCACACCTGCATATAGTTAGGATCGACCAAACTTTTTGAGTTTAATACTGAATTGGCATTCATGTTTACATTAGTATCCACCCATGTAAACCCTAGCTACATACTATAAAATGCAGTATCTGAAACAAACTAATGCAGAGAAGAAATGTCATCCACACAGATGTTAAGTTTCAATTTCAGACTTGTGAATAATGGGACAAATACTATGCAGAGAAGAAATGGCCATCCACACAGATGTCAAACCTCAATTATTAGACTTGCTATTACTTTGACAAATACATATGTAATAATGGGCCTAATTGAGTTAGTAGCATGTGCTATTTTTGGTTCTTCTTCAGTTATATTTTCATAGCGGAACCCCATCGCAAATTGGATTGTATGGACAAAAAAAAAAGTCAGTAGCATGTTACTAACAAACTGGTGGACCTTACAGGGCCAACTCTCTGCTTTCAAAAAAGAATGGTATTGAACCACTATACACAAATTAAACAACATGCTACCATCTCGTGAGTATGCACACCACATGATATCTACAAGCTAAACCATAGTACTAGTTAAAGCAAAACCCTAACAACTCTAAAATTCCTATAGCATTGGTCTGATGCATTTTTAAGGATGTGCAGTCAGCAAACAAATGCTATGCAATGGATCCCTTATTACAATTTATTTTGGCAGATTTAGAGGATATGGTACATGCACAAAAGTTCTGTAACTGGTTGACAGCAATTACCTAAGCGGTGAGATTAGGGAGATGTCCCAGGCTTGTAGGGCTTCATTTAGCCAAAAATAGCACATCATTGCCTTAGCTAGCAGAAACTACTTCTGCATTACTGGCTTGGCTTGCATTTTTTTACCAAAGAATAGCTGATTTGTTTTCTCCAGTAACCTACCTTAGCTTGCATTGGCCTGCCTGGATATTAGTTCTAATACAAAACAAACACCAACAAAAAGAACATGGCCACATCCATATCCCGCTAGCCAGCTATTGTCTGGCTGCTTCATCTCTGCCTACAGGCATGTCCCCTAATTAATCAAGAACCATGCATGTACATCAAAATAAAGAACACTCATCAATTTGAGTTCTAGCATAAATCTCAAGGTTAATTCGTTGATTCAAAGAAAGAAGATTAGATTTAGTCTTACAGAGAGAGAGGGCAGACCAAATCAACAAGCCCACTTGCTAACTACGGCACGACATGGCCGATCAGTGACAGTCAATCATCGGAACGGAACGGCTTTGGGTCCCCTTGTATGCTGGCCTTTGTGTTGAACGAGCGAGGGGAAGGGGGAACGCAGGGAGGATGGATTGAATTGAGATTTATAGGGAGGAGGGCACACATCGAGCGGGCGAGAAACGTAGGGAGGCTTCGGATGAGAGGTCGATCCGCGTGAGGGCACGCGAGAGGCCGATGGATGGAACAAACAAGAGGAAGGGAGGGAGGAAGGGAGGGAGGTAGTAATAGACGGCGCCTAGTTTCCATGGAGAATTAATCCCCCGTTTCCAGGAGAATTAATTAATAGAGGAGGGATACTAGGAGGCATCAGATGGACTAATTTCTGACTATTGTTAATGGCTGGAGAGAAACTTTTGCATCTCTCTCTTTGGTACTCCTACGTATCTCTCTCTCTCTCTCTCTCTGGTACGCATCTATCTTTTGCATATGTCTCTAGTACGCATCTAGTCTGGAGAGAAACGACCTGCCATAGCACGGATTATTATTAATGGCCTGGAGAGGAACTTTTGCATCTCTGCGACGACGTAACATACGAGAAGTCGAGAATACGACCCTGCAACAATACGTTCCTGAAACTGGAGGCCAACGTACACTCAAGTTTCAGCCTAGCAACCTTTACTTACCTGCTGCAGCTTGCTTGCTGCACATACGAGATGAGCTAAAGTAGGAAGAAGACAACAATATAATGGCATAGAGCGATTGATTGGCATGTAGAAGACGAACCACCGAACAACGAGTGTGTCTGTGTGTGTTGTTGCTGCTGGGTGGCTGTTGCTTGTCTCATGGATGGGCCAGCAAGCCACTTGTTTCTTTTTCTTATAAGCATATCATTTTGGCAACAAAAATGAAATCACCAGTGTGAAAACATATTAGTACCATCTTCATACAGCGCCGGTTCAAATGTCCTTATAGAGTTTACAATTCATACATATATACTCCCTCCGTTCCAAAATAGATGACTCAACTTTAGTATAAAGTTGGGTCATCTATTTTGGAACAGAGGGAGTACTAGCTAGTGCCATCTTCAATCAAACTCAACCAACTTCTCCTCAACTAGTATTTTACATGTACTCCATAAAAAAAACAAAGGCACCTATCTATATTACATCGTTAATCATGCATGATCAATTCCCAATGCATACTCAAGTCGCAAGCATGTCTCCTACAGACAACAGATTCAGGTCATCCTTAGTGATACATGTCACTCTCGATCATCACTGCCTAGCTCAACAGTTCATTCATTCATTCATAAAGAAACAAGAGAACACAACAATAGTTCGATCTCACAGCCAACAACACAAAGCACAAACAACTCGCCATTTTTTTATCTATCCAGTTCCAACAACACATGGAAAGATATTTTGGTGCCATGCTCGGTCATAAGAACTCAGAATATCATAGAACTATATGTGGTTGTTATATGAATGAAATACACAAGGAATGAGATTGTGGATCATTTACATCACAACTCCAGAGCTATATAGATGCTTGTGCCAAGAATAACAACCCATGGATGTTGGCTCCGCCAAGATAAAGGACACCACCTCTACAACAATCTCATTCGTTACAACTATACCAGCAGAGCAAAAATATATCGAGTAGCTACTTATACAACACTAGTTTAGTAAGTCGCGCAGCAACGCAGACAAGCTCAAGATCTCCACAGCCTCGCCGAGCTGCTTGATTTGCTCCAGCAGCTTCTGCATGGCGAGCTGCTCGGTCTTGTCGCCATCCGCCAGCCTATCCCAGCAGAGCTTTATCTTCTTATCTATGTCCTCCTGCAAGTGCAACATAAAGATAAGTTGAATGGAATCTGGATAATACATCTATTACACATAGCAGCACAAGCATGACAATCTTGCAGATGCAAAATGTGTGGGAAAGGAACCGACCAGCTTCTCGCAGCGGTGCTCGAGCTCAGCCTCGAATTTGGGGGCTTCTCAAAACTGCACATCATTCATTGCCTTTATAAATAGAAAGAAATGCCCTACTAATAATAAGAAAGAGCCATCTTGCATTAAAACTGGCAGGGGAGCAAAACTACATAGAGAACAACATAGTAACATAATGCAGAAAAGCTTTCTCAAGAAGTATGATACAAATTTCAACCTCAAACTGAAAACGGTGATGATGGGAAAAACACATACAGTGCACATAATAGTGCAGGTTTCTGGTAAGGTTTATTAAAGTGGAAAGCATAACAATAACTCCTTCATTTGAAAAGTAAACATCACAACTAATTGATGTGCTTCTAGCGATAGAAACATGAACACCGGACAATTCAATCTATGGAAAGTTGATTTTGATTAGCAAACTATGAACCCCTAGAAGTATCACCAGATAAGAAACACACCAGGCCAACAAAGATGTGTGGTGGATGCACCATGCACCTTTATAGCACTGCCCGCATGAGCTCCTACTGAAAGCAATTGATGCGGAGCTCATGGGGGAAGATGGCAACCTTGATCGTATACATATCCCTAGGGAAGATGCTAGCAGGTTCCCACAAGTTGTAGAGGAACCAAATAAAAACTAGACATCCAGATCTATTTATCCATGACTTGTTCCAGAGACAAAACTTCATTTGTCTCATGATACTTCATTCTACTTATAGACACAAACGCAATCTACTTTTCAGGTTCCTAAATGCTATTCAAACAAGGCAAAGTCAAGGAGTCAATATTCTGAAGACTTAAAGCCAAACCATTCGAATCAGGGGAGGCTATCAGCAGTGGCCCTAGCACAATTTTGGCAAACACGAATCTAGCATACCCAGGTACAACAAAAACTTGTGAGTTTGCTGCACCCTGTCTAGCATACCTAGAACGAAATACGCTGAATCAAAAAGAAACCCCAGGTTCAGTTAAGTGCCCATTACTGGCAAAGTGAACAGCTAGACTATGTCTGAAAAACAGTAGTAACTTGGCTAGTGCCAGCAATTATTCACTGTGAACGAGTGGATTCTACAAGCGTTTACACAGCAGTGGTAAGTTGAAAAAGGCATATTGCGTGAGAGCGACCTTGTGCAGGGAATTGTCATGGTTGAGGTGGATGACGTTGTCGTCAATGTCGGACTGGATGATGTCGTCTTGGAGCTCGAGCGTCAGGTCTGACATGTCTCGGTGGTTCTCCTCATCGACATCCTCGATGGATGGTGCCTTCTGTACCATGCGAATGGATTATCAAGTGCTGGACTACAGCAGAGCATATTCATCTTGGGCAAAGAAATTGTACTACAACTCAGACCTTTAGATTAGAAATTGTGCCATGCGAAGTAGCATGCTTGTTCCTTCTGCTCCATGGTTCGACCTTCCTTCCACATCATATATGTTGCAGATACAAAACTATGTCCAGGCTCCAGAGATTAAACTATTCCCAAATACAATGGATTCATCTAACCAACCAAACATCGCCAACTTTGTTCAAGCACAATCACACATAGATAGTGCTGACTGAGCTGGCTATCAACAACTCAACACAAGTTGTTATGTTGGTCAGTACCAGCTCCTCGGCCTTTGTTCCTCTCACTGAAGCCTCATTTTCTGCAGCAAGACCAGAATGAAGCTTCAGAATATATATAGACACACACACGGTGCTATCCTGTCAAAGAGTGTTAAAACAAGCGGACAAACTCGCAAATTATGGCAAGACACAGGTTAATGCATTACCAAATTCAATATAGCCAAATCAGATAGCGACAAAAGATGATTTTGATGAAACCGATCGATCATTGCTTTTTCAATCATATCGTAGGAGCTCAAACAGAAAAATGATGTGACTAGAGGGTAAACTTTTTTTCTTCAGTTCTGTGCGCAAAAGTTGATTCCAATTTTTACCATGGGCTCGCAAATAACTATGCCTTCTCTGTCAATATGGAATGAGAAATCTTATTTTCCATTGAAGAGAAAAATTAAAACTTGACTGCAGGTTGACACTGGGATAGTATACTCATTAATAAGACCACAATAACATGGGAATATAGGAACTTTAAACTGGTAGTAATCATAGTAGTGAGGAACAAATACACATGAGCTCTAGAACACTAGACAGTAGTAATCATAGTAGTGAGGAAACCAGAATTGAAAAGCTGTAGCTATGATCTGGAATATATTCAAGAAAAGAAACACCTGATCATCAGCCAAGTACACATTGCACAACATCTCTCCACATGCCTTAGTAAAGCAAATTATGTCTTTACACATGGAGCAGACAGTAGCCTAAATTTTTGAATAGAAAATAAAGCATAGCCTGTCCCAGTCCAGTGACAAAATATGGATGGATTTGTGCGACAACAACCAACAGTTGATCGACCCTGCTAGCGACAACATGTAGGCACTCGTAAAGCATGTTATGAGATAAGCAGCTATTTGGTAATAGATTGATGTCTTAATACAAATGCCCTTAGATAAAAAGGTTCGGATTTTATTCCGAGTACTCCCTCCATCCGAAAAAGCTTGTCCCAAGCTTGTCCCTCAAATGGATGTATTTAGCACTAAATTGGTGCTAGATACATCCATTTGAGGGACGAGTTTTTTCGGACAGAGGGAGTACAAAACATGCACTCTGCTGAGAGAATGTTACAGAACTTCTTTTCTCTAGTAGAACTAGCAGAGAAAAAGATATGATAAAGACCACAAGCTCATCATTGTTAATGGAACATGTACTTCTGACCATATGTCCGCTAGCACAGTCAATCCCAAGGTCCCCCACAAGTACACACTAGCTTATTTTCATTTGGGAAAGATTACACCTTTGGTAACATCTGAAACTAAACCCAACATCATGAACAAAGCTATACATTACCTTCCTAGGGAGCATCACACACTTGCTCCTCAAAGACGCCTAATGCTCCCAGTGCCATCCAAATGTCGTGGCAACTCAGGCATGCCGAGCAGACAGACCTCCCTCGCCACCGCCGCTTTGTTCTGGTAGAGTTGAACCAGAATTTAGTAAGATTGGTGCAAATACTTGAGATAATTATTGGATGATAAGAATAGCAGAGATCATGACACAATAGGTACAAGAATGCAAATTCTATGTGCTTGACAACCAGAATCATATTACCCATGTTTTGGTAGTTCATTTTGAACTACCAAAACGTCTTATATTTAGGAACGGAGTACATGACAATGACAATATGGAAAACCATCAGATTGTAAATCGGGAAATGATTTTCCAAAAGTACCTCACAGTGAAGTTTCCACAAACAACCTCACATAGACATACTGGATTCATATAAATCAACAAAGTGCACAATGTACCATGATGGAGCAATTGCGAACATCACTTCTACTCGAATATGGACTCAAACCAAAGCATCTTAGGGGCAAAGGCACCTCATTTTCTTGGATGTTTTGCTACATATTGCTGGAAAATAATAGATATTTGACCATAGGGTTCCTCTTAGAGGTTATATAATTTGACATTCACTAGTTTTGCAGCAATTGATAATCCATATTACAGATTCTTTGGATCACAGGATTTGCAAAACAAAGGAATAGGAAACATGGAGGATGTTGTTGTCATGACATAGCCAATCCTATGGAAATCACATGATTTGCAAAACAAAGGAATAGGAAACATGGAGGATGTGGTTGTCATGACATAGCCAATCCTATGGAATGCAAAAACATAGGAATTGGTAACAAAGTGTTGTTAGCAGCAAGTGCATAAATAACCTGCTGCTGCTCTCTGCAATAGATAGCACATTCTTGCATATTGTGCAAGTAACTGATAGTCTCACACTAGGAGTGATACCTGTTTCTTGAGGATACTCAATAGCCCCGTGATCACCACCAATATCACCAAGTCATTGTGATTGCACACGGCTGCCAGCACGATCGCCGTCAATGGCACCAAGTCATTGTGACTGCACACGGCCGCGAGCACGATCACCACCCATATCACAAAGTCCTTGTGCTTGCACACGGCTGCCTGGCAGCTCAAACTAATTAAGCAGAAAAATTATATTATGAGATTGTACTGAAACCCATAGTAATATGAACCACATGCATATACTACCCGACTATGCACAATCAAGATGTATTATACAAGTAAATGACACAAACACAAAGCATGCGTACATACCCATCAGGGACTACCTGGAGAACGATGCAATTTCTTTCTCTGTACTGTACATATAGTATGGAGATGGGGCACAAAATCTGCTCTCGTTCAAACTAATCTAGGATTCATATATGACAGTGATTTTTTTAAAATCTAGCCATCTAGAAGTAAAGCATTCAGGCTAGCATTTGACAAAGGCATTTTTTACGCCCCAACCGATCAGTTTGAACATTAGTCAGACCCCATTATTCTGAGGTACATGAACACCCACAAAGCACAAATCGACACCGACACCTGCTTCTGCATCTGATAATGAAACTACTTTATTTTTTCCACATATTGCCAGATTCGATTGGGCCCAAGCAATAACCAGATAAATCAAAATATTTTCTTCAATGCAAAAGAATGAGAAGCATTTGGATGATATGCAGACTAACCTGGTTGCCCAAGGAGGATTAGATCTGGCTAGCGACAGGAGAAAAGGGGCCGGTCGCTGATCCCGAACTCGACGAGTACGGAGGGCCTCACGCAAGGTAGTCGGCGTGTATCAAATGGACGCCGGGTCATCGCTGCTTCCGTCGGAAAGGATCGGTGGACCTTGCCGCTGATTCCGTGATCTGGGATCTCGCCGCCACTTTTAGTGTGAGCCCTTTTTTATTTCCTTCCAGAAAAGACCGAGCTGCTTCCATCGGAAAGGATCGATGGACCTTGCCGCTGCTTCCCTGATCTGGGATCTCGCCACCACTTTTAGTGTGAGCCCTTTTGTTATTTCCTTCTAGAAAAGACTGAGCGATGCGTTGTGTTTATTACCCGAGGACACGAAAAGCAGCGCAACTGTTTTATTTTGGCGCGAGCATTCTCTTTTCGCGCCAGGAATTTTTCCGAGAGCTCGGACCTCATGTACAAATTCCTCTGGAATCAACACCTTGGAACCCAATCCTGAGGAATTTCAGCGACAGAATCCTGTAATCCAAACGTGTTTCATTGTAAACATTACTGAGGATTGAAATCCCGCGAAAACCCCGCAGTCCAAAGAAGTTGTTATCGAAAGAACCGACCTCCTGAGACATCCTTTGGCCACATAAAGCACTCACTCTATAAAGCAGTGAATGTTAAACCTAAGCAATCAAACAAGATCTGTCCACCCCTGGTGGTGGGACTTGTCTACAATTCACAGATAAAATACAAATCGAGTAGGAACCTCTCCAGTTGGACAAAATATTGTCCGTACATCGTAACAGGACCTACTAAGATAGCTTCCAGCTATACAAGTCACTCTAACAGGCACTAGTAGAATATCAAACTTCAATACTCGCCTAGTGAAAAACCATAAGTATCAGATATAGGTTCTTCATCTGCGGCCTCAAAATGCAAATTATATGTGCTTGACAACTAGAATCGTGTAATGCTAGTAGATAACAATGCCAGGATGGAAAACCATCGGATTATCAATGGGTAAATGCTTTTGCGACAAAATACATAACAGTGATGTTTCCATGAACAACCTCACATAAACATATTTGGCAGCTCTGCCATAATCCTAATTGTAGTATCTGGCTTCCATTCATGGGGTAAAACAGTGGTGACTTGCTACAAATCATCCCAGTATTTGACCTGGGTGGGATAATCAAGAACTGAATTCAAGCATGAAAAGCAAAAAGAAAAGATTATTCTATTGCAAATACTCCCTCCGTCCCAAAATAAGTTGCTTAACCTTAGTACAACTTTATACTAAAGTTAGTACAAAGTTTAGACACTTATTTTGGGACGGAGTGAGTAGTTAATATAGGCGGGCGAATTATTTTTATTTTATCTCTTTCTTCTGGCCAGGGTCTGCTGACCTTATAATGCTACAGCAGGGCAAGAGGAAGCCAACAACGTGGTCAGCAGGCTGAGCTATTTATCTTTGGCCTCAAAAGCAACACACAGTCACACACACACCCCATGGAGGGAGGAGAGCAGGTGAGACAGAAGGGTACTCACCATCACAGTTGTAGCAAGCAAAGGGAACACACACCATGCTAGGGAAACTAGAGGGTTATCTTGTGCACCTGCATGAGGAAACCGCATCAGGGAAGATCAAATCAAACCAAGGAGAGAACATGATAAAGCTAGAAAAGATTCAATGGTACTAATTGCAAAGGATGGGAGCGCTTCACAAGCTTTTATATAAAAAGAGAATGCTGCTTAATGTGAAACAGTGGGACATACACAGAACTTTACGTTGTTGGTGTCTCGTAAAAGAGGAGCTTCCATGTAAGGTAATAAAAGCAGAGATCCCAAATGCCCTAAGAGAGAAGAGTTCCAATTTTATTCTGAAAACAAAATATGTACTCAGTTAAAAGAATATTACACAACTTTTTCTCTATTAGAACAGTAGGTGGATTTAGTAAAGACCAGAAGCTCATCATTGGTAATGCACAATGTACTTCTGCAGATATGACCACTAGCACATTCAATCCCAAGGCCCCCCACCAGTACACACTAGTTCCATTTCATTGATGAAAACACATTTGGTAACATCGGGAACATAGCCAGACATTGCCAGCAACCTCTTATATTTCCTCGCCAACCTAATAAAGTTCATTTTTCAGGGTTGGTAAAAAAAGAAGACAAATAATAATGTTTATATAAAATAGAGCACGCCCAGCTTGCATCCGTAAACAAGAATAATAATACTGCAACCTCTTATATAGAATCGCCCTGCCATAAACCAGGTAAAACCTCCCAACTACTAGAGATGACATTCAGACACTTTTTATTGACGGAATTGTGTTGACGAACTGACCCATCCACACAAGTGGCGGATAAGTTGCCGCCAATTTCACTTTAGTTTGTGAACAAACTCAGTGAAGCAAAAAAATGCACGGATTGCGGCCTAACCCGCCAAGCTTGCACCTTTAAATAAGGTTCTATCTTTAAAGAGTAAAACTGCACAAAGCAAGACTGCAAACAAAACTTTCTAGGGCAAGAGCAAGCTTCTAGTAAAAGTCCATTAATCTAAAGAGGTGGTGTGGCGTTGTTGGTCAGCAAGCTGGGTTGTTCATCCACGGCCTCAGAAGCTAAAAGATTCAACAGTGGATACCAACTAGAGGACACAGAACAGTTCATAGCAGATTAAAGTTGAACACATTCAATTTTGAGGTTTTCTTGGCATACTAACTAGCATCCCCTGAAACTCACAACTCAAATAGAGGAACGATTGAGCCCATGTATTATGATACCCTTGCATGGCTGAGACTTGCATCGCAGCCGTTGCCAGTTTAGTTAATTTACGATGGAAGTTTCTGTTTGCTAGGGCAGTAGAGAAACAGTTGTTGCTCTGCTGACTTGCATTTATCTAGCACAGAAACTAGCTTGGCAACCAAAGGGATTCCTTTCTATCTAAGAAACTAACCACAAGATTTTGCAGTACGAGATAGCATGATTTTTTTGGCCAGACAACAGGATATTAATTCACATCAATGGGTTGGAAACTGCAGAGTTCAACAACAACAGGATTACTAGTATAGGGAACCAAAAAATTCCAATCCAATCCACAGGAGGAGCCTCTGCAGCTGCTCTATCTCACCTTGCTCACGAGGGAAGGTTAAAAGAGAGTGGTGATTTGGGGGCAGCTTGTGAGGGGAAATGAGAACCTTGAAGAGTAAAAATGGTTGGCTTTGAGGCCACGCGAGGTGAGGGGGTTTGGAGGAAGAAACAAAAGTCGCTGCTGATAGTGGCCGCCGTAATGCTGATGCCCATTGTCTCTGTCGGACGGTGAGCAATGGTGGTGGAATCCGTGATGAGGTCGCTTGTGCACCTGAGTGACGAAAGGAAATGGCATCAAGGAAAAGAGCAAAACAGAGCGCTGACGCAAAAGAGGATAAGATGACCACGTGCTGAGGGCAAGGGGAAGGACAAAGATTTGGGAGGACCAACCTTTAACTTTTGAAGCCATCCTTGTTGCATGGTGACAATGGAGAGCTAGACAAAGACAACGAGACCAAGCCCAACATATATGTCCGGCGGGCCCATGCACCGGAGGCAAGACATCCCAATCAACTGCCCAGTTACATACAACAAAAATGTTTAGTTTTTTCTCATTATATCCAGCAAGATAATGAGATAGGGAAGAGACAACCAAACCATTAACTTGATGTATACATCATTGATAAAAAAAAAGAAATTCCATACATCATTCATGTAGTCATGTAGCTATTAAACTTGTTTGGAACCACAAGAACAATAATCTATTCATGGAAAAAATTCCAAAAAACATTGAACCTAGTACATTTGATGATTGGTACAAGTTTTCCCGGTAAAATGTTTGTGACTCAATACCCAGACTATAACTCAAGTTTCACCAGCAGTGAACCTCTACAGAACCCTACCAAAACTAATTATCATTAATCAACTAACTAGGAACATCCCTTCCAGCTACAACCCTAAATCATAGAAAGAAAATAAGACATGAACAACATTTCAATCTAACATGCAAATTCTGAAAAACCCACAAGAACAACCAAGTGTATCCAGAAAATATTAAGCATGCGCAAATATACAGGGACAAGACTTATGTCTTGTTGTACCTTATCGTCCTTTTGGTGGATGGTGATCTTGTACCTCTCCTAAGGGGCTCTCCAGTAGTATCACGTGTCACGGTGAAGAAGCCACCAGCCTGGGACTCCCAAACATATTGCTCATTGTCGTTGTGCTTGCTGGCCACAACAACTCTCAGCAACAAGGTAAGCAGAGTAGAAACTGACACCAAATTGACCAATAGTGGGCACGTCATTACCAGCAGCCAGGGCCTCCATGAAATCCTTTGTGCCACACCTTGCAATGTTACCAAGGATGTTCAAGGGGTCTCACTTGGTCATGCCAATACTGTTGTCGATAGACGTAAGTTTGGTCATGGCCTTGACAGGGGCAATGTGGACGAATAGCTCCGGCGGAGCATCCAGCTAGCCCTTGTCAGTCAGGCTCTGAAACCCAATCTTATCCAACGCCTGCACATCAAAGCACCAAAATACCCAATTTAGTGTGATTCTCACAAATAACAAGTCAATAATGCAAACAGTAAAATCTCTATTTATATTAGATTACATGTTCAAAATAATCCAACAGCCATCAAAAATCTAGTTTGGATCAGAAAATTGTGAGGAAATGCATTGATCAAGGCGGACAACTATTTGTAGAGGAGAAAGACTGTATGAGACCCCAGCAAGTCTATGTATATATGATGGGATCCTGATCTAGACTCGCCTGTGTAAGGGACTAATGTGTTTCATCGGGTGTGAAACCTGTGAATTTTGAATCATAAGAAAATGGTGCTCAGCTGAGTAAAATGCTAGTAATACTTTTTAGGGATGGATGCTAATCTAGTTGAATGAACATGTTGATTCCTTAAGTTGAATGCTGAAACCTATAGTCGTCTAAGTTCCAATTTTGTGCTCATTTGAGTTGAAAGTTTTTCTTCTGTGTTTAAAAGTGCCCACTACAACTCATGGGGGGAGCTTATAGCTGATACAAGTATTGCGTAATAGGCAATCAAGTGATGAATCAACATGACCGGAAAGCATCAGCACACAATCATCACAGTGTAAAATACTCTTCTTTTTTTGTGGGTAGGTGTAAAATACTGAGCATTAACACAAAGTTCAGTTCCAAGTGGTGCGCTAACCAGTGATGTATGGACACATAACTCAACACATATTAGTGAACAGAGCAGAAAGCAAGGGAGAGGAACCGATTGACTCACCGGTTGAAGAAGAGGAGGCCGCCGGAGGGGCTGGTGGGAGGCCTCGAGTGAGAAGTAAGAACCGTCATAGGCTGACAGACTCGCTGGTAATGTTGGGTGCCTTCTCCGCCGCGCAGATCACACTCTCTTTGGCACCTGCATGAGGAAATCGCATCAAGAAAGAAGAGCAAACGGAAATGAATAATATAAAACAGTGAAGAAACCACAGGGTCTCAATTTTCTTACGGATAAACAACTTTTATTATTCCACCATGCATCACAAAAATCCACAACAGGACAGATAGTTGTACTAAATCAAGTAATATCAAGTACATGGTGTGAATCTGCTTGGGTGCACCACCAAAAATAAAAATGGCTACTAAAGTGAAACTGAATGCCATTGTAAAGGTTCCATCCTCATATAACCAGAACAGAGGGAGGTGCAACATTGTGGTTCAAATTCTGGACAGCATGCATGTCAGTACATCTCCATACAGAATATGAAGAGATCATTTGTATGGGCAAAAAAAACTACAGTATGCATACAAACAAGCAGCAGCAGCAACGGTGATTTTTCCCCTTTTGCACAGGCTCGGCAGCAAATTGGGGATGGAAAAGAGTTGGAGCGAGCTTGAACGGGGAAGAGGGTGGCTTATGCACCTGTGTGACAAAACCACATCAGGGAAGAAGACCTTGAGACCCAGGAAGGAGCAAAAGACGCCCTCCCAGCAGCAGGGCTTGTGGTCCGGCCCTGTCGTTGAAGGCCAGTTGTAGCTCCAGCAATGCCTCATCTGTGGGCAACAGGCAAACATCAACATAAGTAAACGAGGTCTCACATGATGATTATTCAGTTTTCAGGGATTTACTTAAGAGTCTATATACAATTGCTTAGAATAAAAAATTGTAGACAAATACTAGTTGAGAAGAATAGGAGGTGAGGATAAAAAAATATCCCAACCATCACCCATTGTCATCTGTCTGTCTGCTGGCCTAATCAATTTGTTTTTAGTTGACATGCACAATTAATCCAACATAACAGGGGTGGAAGTAACTCAAGTGGCGGGCATCATCCTTCCCTTGATAAGGTATAACTAGTAATAGCAGCAGGGCAATAAACAAATTCTATGTGTGAAACAGGGATACTACTGCTACTGCTTTGAGTTGGTACCGTTGTTGCATCCATGCCATCCCACCAGAGCAAGCAAACCTAGAAGGTGCTCATCATGCTTTCCCATCTAGTCGTCTAGAACTTCCCCTCACTGGCTGGTTTGCAAGTTGATCTAACTAAATATAGTTGTATGCGCTTCAGTCCATGGGTTGGTTTAGTATGAGAATTGGGTCCAGTCCAAAACATTGAGATGGTTCGGTTTGGTTTGGTCACAAATAACCAGTCAATAATGCAAGCATGACTGAAAGTTAAGATGGTGCTCAGCAGACTAGAATGCTAGCGCTACTTTTTAGACCTTCGTGCTAATCCAGTTGAATGTTGGTCTTGATTTGTTAAGTTGAATGCTTAAACCTGTAGTCCTCAAAGTTCCAATTTTGTGCTCGCTTGAGTTGAAAGTTTTTCTTTTGTCTGTTTAAAAGTGCCCACACAAGTCATCCAAATGGGCGGCAACTTCAAATGTGTGTTTAAAACCTATAGTATTCAGCATTCATGTTTAGCTTTTATTTACTCCGAACTCTTCTGAGCTCAATATGATTGTGCACTATATCTTGGACTACAAAATAAATAAATAAATCATAACCATGGCCTGAATTTTGATTTCTTTAATATCTTATCTTGGTTAAAGCACCTATAATAATTTGCTTGTAGCAACATAACTCCACAAGTCGTAAGCCTTAGTGGTGTCTAACAGAAATAAAGTGCTCAAAACAGTAAGTAACAGTAAGTAACGGGGGTGCTCAAGGTTAACATGGTGAAACTTGTATGTAAAAGAATCAAGTGCTCAAAACAGTAAGTAACAGGGGTGCTCAAGGTATGCATGGTAGAGATTTCATATATATCAGCATACATATGATGACAGAATTTTTGGCTGCTCAACTCAAGATAAGTAATCATCTACCTCACAATCAGAATCACCAGAGCTTGACTCTCTACCACCAGCATCATCATCGCAATCCCAGTTCTCAAAATCAATCATCGTCATGTTCAAAAATAGGAGGGATGCGGGTGATTATTACCCACTGTATCATCATCACCTTGTGCCTGCATTCACATCTGAATCAGAATAAGCAATCCTTGCCATGAATCAAGAGCCCTATTGAATAAATTCAGTAACAAAGCAGATTTGCAATAATCAGTTGCTCGGTATCATATCTAGGCTTTGAGTTGTCAACTAGAATTGTTATGAAGGGAGCAAACTGACATGATAATGTTGTGTGACTAGACTCGATTAATGTAGGCCAGCTGACTATACATTGCAATCCAGGGGGGAGACACACAGAGAGAGAGAGAGAGAATAAATATCAGCAGCACAAGTAGATGCATACTACTAGTCTGCTCCTTGCTGCAGTCTTTGATTAATGCGCACCCCAAGATACAACCAATGCAAGATTATGTTTGTGTACATATAAGCAGCACATGTATATTTCTGGTCAAGCAGCATCTAGCTCATCCCACCAATCTACGTACCTAAATATATGATGTTTTAGCCTACCAAAACTTCATATATTTACATGCGGAGGGAGTACTTACAAATCGAGTCACTTGATTCCGATCAATCTAGAAACATAAAGAATTGAGTGATTTGGGAAAATCATGCTTCAGATTGAGCAAACAATAATGTAAGAAGAGCACGCACCCAGGCCGGCGATGGAGCAGAGAAGGACCTAGGGGACGGGTGTGTCGTAGGTGACTAGGTTTGTACCCACAACTTGGTACTTGTCCTTGTTTGCAGCAACAGTGTTGAGGCCCAGTAAGCAAGATGGAGGGCCAGCTAGGTTGGGAGCGGCAAAGTTTCTAGTGGACTGGTCGGGAGCATAACGGCGTGGCACTGCCGAATCCATAGGTAGCTAGCGAGGCGACAAGGGCACATGGCCAGCGGTCCAATGCTCCTTCCACGCATGAGCAGTGTGCTTTATTCATGGTAGCATCTGCTGCAGGGCTCTTTGTAGCGTAATGCTGGACAGATCAAAACGATCTTCCATTAGTGATGGATGGATCGATCTCATTGTTTACATATTACTATCTGGTAAAGAAAGTGTCATATGGAAATATGGGAAAGCACTTAGAAGGAAGAGCATCAGCCCAGCCACCGGGCAATAGTAAGTACTTTTCAAGGTTCTTGTGGGTAACTCAAGGTGCTGCTGCTGTGAAAGTTAGCGCATTCCAATCATCAGCCTCAAGCGCAAGGGTTGCAACAGTCGAGGCAAACAGCCAATAACCCATACAGTAAGTATAGTATACCTATACAGAAAAGTGCTCAAAACAGCAAGTAGCAAGGGTGCTCAAGGTGTGCACCGCAAAGATTTCATATATATCAGCATATGTATGATGAAAGAATTCTTGGCTACTCAACTAAGATAAGTAATCATCTA
This sequence comes from Aegilops speltoides, assembly GCA_021437245.1. Lineage (NCBI taxonomy): Eukaryota > Viridiplantae > Streptophyta > Magnoliopsida > Poales > Poaceae > Aegilops > Aegilops speltoides. Next base: position 17,180,065 of record CM038141.1, on the reverse strand, counting down.
ACTCACAACCAGAATCATTAGAGCTTGACACTCTACCACCAGCATCATCATCGCCATCCCAGTTCTCAAAATCAAGATCATCGTCATCTTCAACAATAGGAAGGATGCGGCTAGAAGTGGTGATTATTACCCACTGCATCATCATCACCTAGTGCCTGCAAGTCACATCCGAATTGGAATAAACAATCCTTGCCATGAAGCTAGAGCCCTATTGGATAAATTCAGTAATAAAGCACATTTGAGCAGCTGCTCGGTATCATATTTATGCTTCGATCTAGAATTGTTATGAAGCGAGCAAACTGTCATGATAATGTTTTGTGACTAGACTCGATTAATTTAGCCCAGCTTGCTTTACATAGTTAGTTAGTAGAATAAATCTGGATTAAAGCTCTATTAAACTTGTGGTGAAGAGAAGCATAAAGGTCATAGGCTCTAGCATAGTTAGTTAGTAGACTAAATCTGCTCCTTGTTGCAGCTGTAGTCTTTGATTAATGTACTCCCCAAAATACAACCAAGGCAAAGTTGATGTGGTGTTTCAAAGATGAAAAAGTGGACTTTGGTAGTCTTCATATTTTGGTCCTAGAAGTTGTAATCAACCATCCAGAGCAACATATTTGCTCTTAGGCCAATCTTACAATAGATATGATGCCACACATAGTTTGAAGTAAATGCACGAGGGAAGTAGCTACAGATGCCTGCAAAACACACATGGACCAAGACGGGTACACTAAGTGTAATCAGCACATGTATATTTCCGGCCGAGCCACATCCAGCTCATCACACCAATCTACTTACAAATCGAGTCACTTGATTCAGATCAATCTAGAAACACATGATCATTTAGTGATTTGGGCAAATCATGCTTCAGGTCAAGCCAACAACAATGTAGTGGGAGAGTGGACTGGAAGAAGAGCACGCACCTAGGCCGGCGATGGAGCAGAGAAGGACGTGGACGACGGGTGTGTTGTGGGTGACCCTCAACTTGGTGCTTGTCCATATCTGCAGCAACAGAGTCGACGCCCAGTAAGCCAGATCAAGGGCCAGCTAGGTTGGGAGCGGCAAAGCTTCTAGTGGACGGGTCGACAGCATAACGGCGCGTGCGGCATTGCCATCCATAGGTTAGCAGCTAGCGAGGCAGCGAGGGCACATGCATGGCCTGCTGTCCAATGCCCCTTCCACGCATGAGCAGTCTGCTTTATTCCTGGTGGCATCGGCCGCAGGGCTCTCTGTAGCAGTAGCGTAATCCTGGACAGATCAAAACAATCTACCATTAGTGATGGAACGATGGATCTCATTGTTTACATACTATTATTATTATCTAGTAAAGAAAGTGTCATATGGGAACAGGAAGAGCAAGCATATCAGGCCAGACAGCGGAAAATAGTAAGTACGCCAAAAAGGTGCTGATGCTGTGCAAACTTAGCGCATTCCAATCATCAGTCTCAAGGTGGTTGGCAGCATCAGTACTTGGCTGGAACCGTCGAGGAAAAGGCCAATGACCCAATCAGCAGAGTAGCTATACAAAATTTAATTTGCTTACATACAGAATGCACAGGGCGTCCAAGAAATTGAAGCAATCTTCTTTATTCCTACTGCTAGTAGGCAAGCAAATCGAGACGTACTGTGGTGGGTGGATGCAGTGCAGGGTGTGGATGATGTTGGGTTGAGAGAGGAGGTCGGCGGGCACCACCGGCTGGGGTTTCTTCTTCTCGGCGGCGGTGGCCGGCTAGGCCGGGAGGTGGCCTTCCTCGCCTCGCCTCGCCGGAGAAGATCTCCGGATCGGGAAGCAGCTCCAGGTAGAATCCCGCCCAACTGGGCGGATCTCTATCTGTGATAAGGAAGGGGGGAGAGGGTGGGGGCGGCCGGCGGCGAGGTCTGAGGGCGAGAGAGACGGACGGGTGGGGGAGGCCGGCGACTAGATCTGAGAGAGAGAGAGACGGACGGGTGGGTGGCGGCGCCGCCGCGGATTGCGATGGGAATGAATAAATCGCTCCCTTTAACGAGGGAATGAATAAATCGCTCCTCCTCTCTTCTGTGGGTGGCATGTTGATTGGCTTAATCATCGCGTCCACGGATCGCTCTCTTAATTAATCTCATCTTAGCCGTCCGATCATATCCAACGGTGCGTAAATGCCACAATTAGTTTTCTCTTTCTTCACCAAACCAAATCAAAAAATATACTTGTATATAGTAAGCTAAATCCTCATTGGTCAATCTCGTCCTCCCACGGACCGACCGCCCCAATTGAGCCGATCTTAGCCACCCGTCCACATCCGACGGCGCATAGATCAAGTCATAGGTTTAATTATTATTTTCAAAATAATGAGTTGTAAACCTAAAAAAAGATATGTAGAACATGCATGTTCCATGTGAATACCTACATGAAACTAAAAGATCTATACTTTTTTCCAACATGTGGGACCTACTCGTCAAAAGGTTCATTAATGTTCTACGGGCTAGACTTTTTTTATATGCCTACTGCATGTTTGGTTCGGTTGAGCCGGCTTAATACAAATGGGTGATTCTCTACAATACATTAATCGAGTTGGAAGAAAATATTGTTTTCACTCATATATTGTCAACCTTTTTTGAATAGCAGGGACATGTACCCCTAACTTAACGCTCATGGCCGTTCCTGAGCTCCTCGCGGTTCGATCTGGCAGCAATGCCCGTACTTATTCTCGCGAACAATCAATTCTACCAACAAGTATGGAGGAGGTGGCAGTTCTCGAGGGGGAGGTGGCGCGTCTGGGGCTAGCGACTCCAATGCTGCTCATCACCATCGTACGTGTGTCGACACATTTGTCGTCCCATGCCTCATGCTCTTGGCCTTCGGCCCCCCACACTCCATGCTTCGGACCGACTATTGTGATATACCTCGAGGAACGACCGTCGCGGTAGGGCTGTCACGGTCTCCTCAGTGGCGAGGACACAAATGTATGGGAAGAATATATATTTCATTTCTATAAGTGTTGAAAGGTCAGTCGTAAAGTTTCTAAAGTTAAATTCAAATCAGGTTAAATTTCGATTTGTTTGAAGAGGTTGTGTTTTCATCGTCAGCATATATATACAATCCACCTTTACCTTGTACACTCTGTTAATCATGTCACTAGATTTTCTTTTCTCGTCAAGTCGCGTAACCTAGGCGTCTCCCATCCGAAATGGTTGCATCGATATATATGCATTCAACATGTGATCATAGGGTTGCTGATCCTCTCGGTGACATCAGCATATATACAATCAATCAGATACGTACGAACCAACATGTGATTGGATGTTTAGGAGGAGATGATATTTCGGCTCACTCTCTCGGAGGTGCTCATAGCCGATCTGCGTATGTGTTCATAGGGTATATATGAGCGCATGCATTTGTACTGTGTTCTAAAAATATCTTATACATGTGTAGGATCTAGGATGAAGGTACTTTTTTTACTTTTCGTAGAGTGAATTGCAAAAAACATCGACACTTCAGGCTAGGGTTGCAGGAACCACACATTTATGGATTTGTGCCAAAAAGCACTAATTTTTTTCATAATTTTTTGCAAAAAACACTAGTCACCTAGTTTGTTCGTTTTAATCATGATTATGACAGATGGGTCCCGCCGAGAAGGATGATGTGGCACGACATAACGGATCGCAAATAGACAGAATACAAGGGGCTACAATGTAAAAAGGCCTGAGAGGATAATGTCATTTTTTTATTTAGAAAAAGAGGATAAGGTTCGGGCTCGCTCATACCTGACCGCCGGCGCCGCTGCTGCTCGAGGGTGTCCGCCGGCGCCGCTGCTAGCTCGCATCGCTCGCTTCGCCGCTGCTGCTCGAGCGTGTCCGCCAGCGCCGCTGCTAGCTCGCATCGCTCGCTTCGCCGCTGCTGCTCGAGCGTGTCCACCGGCGCCGCTGCTCGCTCGCGTTGCTCCCCCAGTGGCTGCTGCTCGAGCGTGTCCGCCGGCGCCGCTGCTCGCTCGCGTTGCTATTGGATCTCATTCATCTTTTATAGCCATTGGATGTGATGCTATAAGATGCGTGTGTGCTAATGTGGGTTGTATCTATTCTTGTTTTCAAACTGAATGAAACCAAATTATATCTCATCTACTCCCTCCGTTCCTAAATGTAAGTCTTTGTAGAGATTTCACTAGGTGGACTACATACGGAACAAAGTGAATGAATCCAAACTTAAAATGCATCTATATACATCCGTATGTAGTTCATAGTAGAATCTCTACAAAGACTTATATTTAGGAACGGAGGGAGTAGATGAGTTCTAGCAAAACTATTTTATTTTTTGAATTTTTCTCACAAGTATGATAGAAGGTCAAGTTTATATCAAAAATATTTTCATATTTTTTTGATTTTTTGTTGAGTTGCTGATTTATTTTTTCATACACACCCAGAAACCAAACGTTTCCCTCCGCCGGAGCATGCATGACACTCCATGCAGCAGGCCGGGACGACGAATCCTGAGCGAAGACGTACGCCGTGGACTACCGGTGCATCCGTGCTCCATAAGACGAGACGGTTTTGCTCTCCCGTAAGAAAACCAGCTCAGTCGTCGGTGGATTTCAACTTTACGTGCTTGGATTGGAAGGAACTACTGCCAGAATAGTTTCCGAGACGGAAAACAAATACTACTAGTTCGAGTCGAGTTCATGTGCATACAGCACGTGCGTGCGCCCATAAATACAAGGGAAAATAGCACAGAAATACGTACTACGTAGGAAAATAACCATCGATACTATCCCGGCAACCGCGACGTCGACAGTTCCGTCACGCCCTAGCTAGCTACTTCTTCTCGTACGTACTTCGACCACCCACCTCTCGTTCTCGTCGTCATGGAGAGCGCAACAGCAACACCATCGGCCATCGCGACGGGGAACGAATCGTCGTGCGCGTCTCCCGACTCGTCGCCAAGAGCCGTGATCGACGTCGACGGGATCATCAAGGGTTTGAACTGCGCCAACACCGAATGCCGGGATAAGCTCGAGGCGATGGCCGCCACATGCTGGGTGCAGGAACCGCCGCCGGACCCCGCGGCGTGCGCCAGCGCGCGGGAGGCGCTGGTCGAGTGCCTTTCCAAGGCGTCGGCCGGCGACACGGAGGAGCAGCAGGGGAACTCGAGCTCATCGATTGTGATCGACGCCGGCCTCGTTAATTAGCTACTTAGCCATGTTTATATACCTAGTTTTGTTGTGTCTTAAGTAGACTATATAGTAATAATTGGAATTTTTTGGACGTGGTACTTGTTTTCGATTCGTGTTAATTACTTGTTTTTCGAAGGGTCTTCTTTTGTATGCAGTTTAGCTGTTACTATTATAATTGTAATCGATGCTTGGTTTAAATTTGAACTTTGCATATATTAACCTCTACGATGGGAATACACTTCATCGTTTCCCCTACCCCTCTCGCGACAATTGCGTCAGCTAGGAACTCGTCACGCTTCTGCGGATGCCTGTAATTCATCTTCGAGCTGGTTTTTGGGCTAGGATCCTCCTCAAGTTGGTTGGTCCGGATGTAATTGACGGTGCTTCAACGTACATAGTGCCGTCTTGTTAGCGCGGGGAGATCAAGATTTCTTTCGATGTGTGCATGACAGCGAGATCTGGTGCCACGTGCTTCGGCTCGATTTAAGACTTCAATGACGACGACTATACGTCTTTGGGGTGTTCGTATTTAGGGGCACGTGTATGAAGATTTACGGTTGTCATCGTTCATGCGGCTTCGATATGGGAAGGACAACAACCAGTGAGCATTTGGTGGTCCAGAAACTTTGATACTCCTATGATTTAACTTATGTTTGGAGTGTTTTGTACTTTTGATAAACTTTTATAATATATCCAAAACTCCGATGAAAAAGCAAAAGAAAACGGGTCTGTCTAGGACACATCTAGATGTGACATAATTATGTCACATCTAAGCTGATGTCCACTCTGTTTGTGGTCTATTTTTTTGTCCTAGTTTTTTTTTATTTCTTGTTGCTACATTATATATTTGTGGGAGCTTAGATGTGACATCCTTAAAAAACATCTAGATGTGGATTAGACAAACTGAAAGAAAATCCTACATTGGTCCTCGCTGCTTTGCGGTTCATCCATACATGCATGTTACTCTGCAGAAATTCATGAGCTCAAGCCAGTTAAAATGATCTATGTGATCCATCAAGCTTTATCATGCCCCATCATATCTTTGTGTCAAAATTTGACCATATATTTATCTAGAAAAATATAAGTTATATGCCACAAAAACTATACTATACTCCATCCGTTTCATAATATAGTGCTTATAGATTTTTTTTTAAAGTCAAACATTACAAACTTTGACCATATTTATAGAGAAAAATAGGTACACCTAGAATGCCAATTTAAAATCATTGAATACACTATGAGTTATATTTTCATAATGTACATGTTTGGTAGTGTACATGTAGACAATTTTCTCTATAAACTTGGTCAAAGTTGGCAAAGTTTGACTTTCGGAAAAAAATCTATATGCACTACATTGTGGAATGGATGAAGTACTAAATTAATGTTTGAAAGCAAACCAACCTGTGATTTGATGACAGTGGTATCCCCAGCCCATCAGGGTTCAAGTCTGTGTTCTACAAAACTTTACTGTTTTAAAGAAGTTTCTAATGATACTATTTTTTTGCAAATTTTGTAACACATATAAATCATATTTTGATAGTCAAAGTTTGACCCAAAAATACATTGGGCCAAATAAATCCAAACGAAGGAGTATCTACGAAGATCATCTATCGACATCTTTTTTCCGAAAAACACAATGCAGATGTGGAGCTCACATATACAAGTAAATATATCCTGACACCCTCCAATGGCTTCATTGTCCACCCACCAATGGCTTCAGTGTCCACCCACCAGCTCGATCGTCATTTAGGACAGTATAACCGAGACTAAAGCTAGCTCTCACAGCGATTTGCATTTTTAGACGTCCGTTTTTCTGATCCGAACATTTCTGGCCGTCTAATCTCTGTTAGCACCCCATCTCTCACTCAATGGGCCTGCTGTCCTAGAGGGACGCTACTCCAATAGAAAAATTGGTGTGTTCCTGTTGATTGGGCCTGATCGGCAGGAAAGCCCATCTCAGCCTCATGAATCCCTCGTGAAAGAAAAAAATCAGCCCAACGTTTCTCCTCACCCTTCCACGACCCTGGTCACGCCCATCGTCATCCCACCACAGTAGTCGTCGCCACTTGAAACGTCATAATTTGCTATTTCTATGATGAAGCTGCTAGAATTGCTAGACCCGATACTAAAGATAAACATAGATCTATTGCTGGCATGCCTGTTGTTTCTGTTAAAATAGGAGATCATTGCTATCATGGTTTTATGTGATGTGGGTGCTGGCGTGAGCGCAAATCCTTTTACTTTATATCAAAAATTATGAATGATACTGCACCTGCTGAGATAGAAGATATTGATGTTACTATTATAAGCTTGCCAATAGAGATACTATATCACCAATTGGGATTGTTAGAGATGTTGAATCTTTTGTGGGAAAATAAAATACTCTACTGATTTTCTTGTTCTTGGTTCCCCACAAGATGATTTTTGTCTCATTATATTTGGTAGACCTTTCTTGAACACTGTTAATACTAAGATAGACTGCGAGAAAGAAATTGTTACTGTAAGTTTTGGGGATGTGTCTCATGATTTTAATTTCCGTAAATTTCGTAAACGACCCCATGATTAAGAATTGCCTAGTAAGGATGAAATTATTGGTCTTGCTTCTATTGTCGGGCCTCCTGCCGACCAAATGCCTGTTTATGAATCAAAGAAAGGAATTATATGAAATATTCTTTAACCAAATGCCTGTTTTGAAACACAATTTGCCCGTTAAAATTTTTGGAGATCCTCCTCCACCCAAGGGAGATCCTGTGTTTGAGCTTAAACAATTACCTGACACTTTAAAATATGCTTATCTTGATGAAAAGAAGATATATCCTGTTATTATTAGTGCTAATCTTACAGAGCATGAAGAAAATAAATTATTGAAAACTCTGAAGAATCACCGTACCGCTATTGGATATACTCTTGATGATCTTAAGGGCATCAGTCCCACTTTATGTCAACACAAAATTAATATGGACGTGGTACTACTTGTTTTCACTTCGTGTTAATTACTTGCTTTCTGGAAGGGTTGTCCTTTGTATGCAGTTTAGTTGTTACTACTATATAATTGTGATCGATGCTTGGTTCAAATTTGAACTTTGCTTACATTAACCATTGCGAATTAAGGGAATACACTTCATCGTTTCCCCCACCCTTCTTGCGACAACGGCTGTGGCTAGGAACTCATCACGCTTCCCCGAATGCCCGTAATTCATCTTCAAGCTGTTTTTTGGGCTAGGATCCTCCTAAAGTTAGTTGGTCCGGATGTAACTAATGGAGCTCCAATGTAGATATTGTCGTCTTGTTAGGGCGGGGAGGTCAAGATTTCTCGCCATGCGTGCATGAAAACGAGATCTAGTGCCATGTGCTTTGGCTCGATCTAATTAGGGTTCAATGACGACGACTTTACGTCTTTGGGGTGTTCATACTTAGGGAACGCGTGTCACGAGGACTTACGGTTGTCATCGAAAGGTCATGCCGGCTCCGATATGGAAGGACAACAGCCTAGTGGTCATTTGGTGATCCGAAACCTTTATGTATTTTTTTTCTTATGTTTGAAGTGTGTTGTACTTCTGATAAACTTTTATAATAAATGAAAAATCCCATGAAAAAGGAAAAAGAAAAGCCTAGATTGGTCCTCACTACTTTGCGATTCATCCATACATGCATGTTACTTTGCATAAATCCATGAGCTCAAGCCTGTTAAATTGATCTGAGCGATCCATCAAGCTTTATTAGGCCCCATCATATCTTTGTGTCAAATTTTGACAATAGATATAGCTAGAAAAAGATAATTATATGCCACAAAAACTATATACCATTAATATTAATGTTTGAAAGAAGTTTCTAATAGTAAGTTTTTTTTGTGAATTTTTTAACACATGTAAATTATATTTTGATAGTCAAAGTTTTACCCAAAGTACATAGGGCCTAGTAAATCCAAATGGAGAAGTAGCTAAGGAGATCATCTTTCGACATCTCTTTTTTCCTTTGAGAAACACAATGCAGGCGTGGGAGCTCATATATACAAGTAGTATATATATCCTGGCATCCTCCGGTGGCTTCAGTCTCCACCCACCAGCTCGATCGTCATAGTACGTATAGCAAACCAAAATAGCAAAGCAGACAAAGAAACGCGTGCACTCGCCGTGGTCGTCTGACTTCCCCCCGGGCCGGGCTTATCCAGCTGGCTCTCCTCTTGTCTACCTGCTGCTGGTTTTAGAAGAACGCATACATGAATACGTTCTAATTTTCTACTATATATATATATATATATATATATATATATATATATATATATATATATATATATATATATATATATATATCTACTACCACTATAAAAGAAAGAGAAGGGCAGATCCAAACAATCTCACCCATCGATTATCAAGATCTAATGGTCTTTAATCATTACGTGTTTAACGCTACCAACCACGCAACAAGGCAAATCGATCGCTAATTGCCCCTTTTAAAAGTCGCCCATGATTAAAAAAAAAAAAAAAAAACCGCCCAAGACGACTCCTCCTCCTCGCCAGACGACTCGTCGCAGAGCAGCGCCAGCGTCGCCCTTCCCCGACTCTCCTCCTCCTCATGAGCAGCGCCCGCGCCGCCGCCGCCTCCCAGGGGCGAGCCGCCCGTCCTCCTCCTCGCCCGCCCGCGCCGCCGCCTCCCCCCCCAGACGACTCCTCCCAGAGCAGCGCCCGCGCCGCCGCCGCCTCCCGCGGGCCGGACGCAGCGCGCCGCCGCCGCCTCCCGCCGGGGCGAAACGCCCGTCCTCCTCCGCGCCGCGCGCCCGCCTCCTCCCTTCTCCCGCGACGACTCCTCCCAGAGCAGCGCCAGCGCCGCCGCCGCTTCCCGCCGGGGCCGCGCCGCCGCCGCCGCCTCCCGCCGCAGCACGAAACCGCCCGTCCTCTGCGCGCCGCGCCGCGCCGTTCGCCTCCGCGCCGCGCCGTTCGCAACCGCTCAGCGCAAATGTCCCACAAAGAAAAACTTAGGGCAAAACAAAATCTCTCGCCGCCGCCGTCGTTTGCCTGCGTCGCCGCCGCTAGCCCGCTGCTGCCGTCGTTTGCCAATGGGTGACCTATGGCTGCGGACAGGGGGAGGGAGAGAAGGGCCCGGGAGACGCACCGCCGGCAAGGGTGTCGCCTAGGAGCGGCGGGGGCAGGGGGTCGCCGATGGGCGACCTGTGTCTGCAGACGCGGGAGGGGGAGAAGGGCCCGGGAGACACAACGGGAACCACGAGATTGAGATGGACCTGACCATACTCGTCAGCGACTGCCTCGAGTGCTGCGGCGACGGAGACCTTGGCTCCCCGACCTCACCCACTTCACAGACAAGATCACGGTATGTCCCCGCGTCTGCTCTTTTCTGCTCAGCTCTGTTTATGGGAATTGTACGTTTCTGTTCGGGACCCGACTTCCCCCAAAATTTGTTCGTCATGTTGGTTAGCTGGATGGCTGCTACCGTATGAAACTGCCCTTTAGCGCTTCCCAACCTTTGATAAGTTCATGTTGTAGAACATTTCTAGAATCACATGTATATCGGCCGCTTCCAAATGAATTTGTCGTTAGTAATACATTTTTGGTAGCAGTTGCTTCCAAGTGAATTGTCGTTAGTATTCCTGATGATGTTCCTAGCTTCTTCTGCTCTAAATTTACTCCTTAAAACTACCACCCAAGATAACATCGATAGCAATTTTGATATGTATCGCATGTTTGATCTAATTTGACTATAGGACTGTAGTGCAAAACAAAAATCTACATACATTGCTGGCATTCTAAAGACCATTTTTCAGGCTTTTAGCCCATCTCAGGGTTAAAATAAAACATCAGCGTGGGCACGATTGGTTCCCCTTCTGTAATTTAATCATGAGCTAGCTGATTTGTAATCAACTGTGCCATGTATGTGTGTCCTTATCAAGCCTGGTTCAGAGAAAGGCACTGTGCTATTTGTTTTGCTCATTAGTTTTATCCAAAATAATAACTGGATAACTCAACTTGGTTTGTTGTTGTATGCTGAAGCTGGCATTCTGCATATCTGCATGTTCATTTTAGATGTACAAGCAAGCAGGAGATGAGAAAGAAAACAAGGTGCCCTCCGTTGTTCAGTCCCTCTTGTCCTCGATCCACCAGACAGGGCTCCAAGATTTTGTAAGAGGTCACTGTCTTTGTCAGCTGCATCTGCCATCTACTCTTGAAGCTCCTGAGATACTCAACATATGACACAGCTGTCTACATGTCCAAATGGCAGGGCTTCGACAAGATGCCTGGAGGTAACCCACCAGCCCAAGGCTTAGCTACTTATGTTGTTCGATTTTCTCTGGAGTGTTCTGTGGATGAGTTATTTGTTGTTTTGCCAACCAGGTGATCATGAGAACATTGAATATTACTGGACTTGAATCATCTTATGGTCTGCCTATACATGTAACTTGATCATGATAAGCTAGCTGTACCAGCACCGATCACTTCCTTGACATTCCTCCGTGCATCTCGTTGTGAAATAATTGTTGGTGATGTCCCTTGTTCATATTATGTTCCTTGTGGAAATTTTGTTGCAAACTCAAGGATAGATGACAACAGGACAGGAACCAAAATATATCGACACCTAGCTTTGTTTTTGCTGAGTGACATGTTCAATAGCAGCTTAATTGGACAAATTTAACACAGTTGTATGTGTAGTGCTTTTCCACCGACCATATTCTATTGAACGTCTGACTCCTCCCCTTAAGATTTAGGTTGGAAATATGCTGGATTAATAGTGGAAGATACTTTTTGCTTTGGTGATTTTGTGAAGTACAGATTTTGGTTTATCACTATCTAGACTAATCTATGTAACTATTGCCTGAGATTTGCCTAAAGTACATGAATTTAGTATCAGTTTACATAATATATACACATGTCAAGTTGTCTACAGGAGAAAATCAATCCAGTAGAAGCATTGTCGTTGCTATTCCCTACAAGTTACTTGAGAAAAATGCCCTAGAGACATGTTTTAAGAAGCGGAGAAGCTTTCTTTCTATAATTGCAGAAATCCATGGAATCCTTGTGGTAGTTATTTCTCCAGGTATGGCAAAAGTCATGGAGTCTTTACTATTTGTAAATGTAAGTGCACACCCAAGTGCATCAATCTCAGTAGGCTTTCTGAATTATAACTCATTTAAAATTCTGCAAAATTCATTTCTTGGTCTTTGCATGACAACCTCTGCATAATACACAAGGTGCTCACTAGAATGCATCATGCAGTGACTCCTATAAGGAAGGAATGGAACAATTATTGATGTTTCACTTTTTATCTGTGTTTGTACTTTGCTTTGTCCTAGGAAAATTGTCTTAGGATCATCACTTTTACAACACACATCATCATGAAACTACTCTCCTCTGTTGAAGTCCATGCATATCATGACATGCATTGGAGGACTCAAATTTTATTTTTTATATTGTTTACATTACTTCCTAATTAAATCCGCTAAGCGGTTGTAAAACGAAGCTCTCAACAAGTATTATATTTTCCGCTGAATGTACTACTTTGAAAGTTTAGGTTCCACAGTAATGTTGCTGATGATAGATTAGTGCAATATATTCTTATAAGGTTAAGTGCCCTCCTTAGATCTATGGGCTTTAGTAATAGGCGCCACCACCGGTTTGAGTTCTCATATGTACGATCTCTTATTATTTCAAAAGATGAGCAATTAGTTCAGATCATACTACTTTGCATTACAGCTTTCTCTATGTATACTTCGACAGCAAGTGTGTTTGTAACTACAATATGCAGCCCCATTGCACCGTACTTCCATTCCAGGAGATGCTGAGATAAACTGAGAATGGAGGAAAAAATGTCGACTCTTCCTGCTCATAGGTTGTACCCGCTATGACTCCCATGGGTGGGATTACCGTAGCCGCTGAGCCTTCAAATTCTGAAGATAACAAACAGCCCGAATCCAAGAAGGAAACTAATTCAGTTCTTCCAAGATTGCTATTTTTTGGGAGGTGTTTGTTCCAAGAAGGAAACAATGTTTATATGTTTCTTTGAAGTTCAATTTGATTCTATTTTTACTATACAATAGACTAAATAGGCTACTAATATATAAATTCTCTATGGAGAAGTTGTTCATCCAGTTGATTCCCGTTGATTTGTGACATTTTTGGTACAGTTATGATTTCTTCGTGGTTTGCTTGAACTTAAGATGATATTCTCAAAAGATAATTGATAGGTTTGTACTTTTTCCTTTTTTTATAGAGAAGGGGTCATTTTAGAGTATGAATTCAAAATTGTATACCCGCATGAGTTTTGAGGTGATTTGATTGAGACGTGCGTTGCACGTGCACGCTTACTAGTATATATATAAGGCAAGCGCGCCCATTGGATGTGAATGCATGCTCCCACACGTGCGCCGAGCGGAATCATTTGAACGTCCTTTGTCCCTTTGAGTGCCTTGCTACCGAACTCGTGAGTGAACAATACTGAAACTAAAACAGAAATTTGTAACTAGTAGTGTACTAGCATCTCACGAGGTTTACCATGGCCACGCTGGCGGAATGTGACCTGCCTCGGCTTACCACGGCGCCGTCAGGCAAAAAGAAAGGCCCGCGGTGCGCAAATTCAGAATGCAATATCAACACATGTAAAAAAAAAGTGCACGAATCTCAAAGTTTTTGGACGGCCAAGAGAGGCAGGGACGTCAGTGGGAAACCGTTTCTTGGACGCTGACCGTGAGACCGCTCCACTCCGCTTATTCTTTTGCAGAAAGAGAAGTCCGCCGTTTGCCCATGCGACTTGCCGACTTGCTGCGTGTCGAATTTTTGACTAGTCGACCTGCCGCTGGTTAAAGATAAGAGAGCTCTACTTCGTCGTCGTGTGTGCCTACCTACTACCGTTGGCTGTTCTTCACAACACAATTAGCACATAGGCAATCGTTCAAGACTCTGCTCTCGGTGTCTTGAGCACAAGAAGAGCACAAATTACTTGTTGAGCACAAGAGAGCTACTCCTCCAACTCCAAGATACGTGCGGCTTCTCCAACTTACATCAGGTGGGTTCTATGTTGTAATATGTTTTGATGATTTATCATCTTCTCCACGTACGCTTGTGTTGAGATCTATCTCTGAGTGAGTAGGCTGCTGCTCAAGCCAGAGTTTAGCCAGGTTTGTCTTGAGATCCATTCTGCTTTTCTTGCCGTGCTTTATTTTGTGATCATGCAAGAAGCTTGCTGGCCTAGCTAGACCACATATATATGAACTGTAGTATGCGCATGGCCTCCATTTCTCCATGTTACCGAGTAATCTTGTCTCTGAAACGAACCGCCCTTTATCGAAAAAAATAGTTGACAGTGTCGTTTACTTTGTTGTAGATCTCAAGCCCAAGAATATGCACGCATTGTTGCAGCTCGGCCTTCTTGGCCTCATACTGCTTGGGACACAACATGCCTCTGGGGCCGCGGTCCCTAGCTCAAACTGCCGAAGGCGGTGCGGCGACGTCGAGATACCGTACCCATTCGGCATCGATCCCAACATTCCCAACTGCTCGCTTGCACAAGTCTTCGACCTCAGCTGCGAGGTTAGAGATGGTGCCCTCAAGCCCAAGCCGTTCAAGGCCATCTTTGAGGTGCTCGACATCTCCCTCACCCACAGCACCGCCAGGGTGCTCAACTACATCGAGGCTTTCTGCTACAACAACTCCACGAGGAGCATGGAGCATCTCGGCTATCACGAGCCGAACGGAGGGCCTACCTCCGTCTACCGCTCTCCGACTTCCAGAACAGGTTCACGGTCATCGGGTGCAACGCCCTGGGCATCATGTCGGACTTTGCCGGCACGGGCTACCAGGGGATGGGCGTCGCCACGTGCCGCAACCTGTCGGACCTGGTGGACGGGACCTGCGCCGGCATGGGCTGCTCCCAGACCATGATACCCAAGCGCATGTATTACTACGACACCAACTTCTCCAGCTCCGTCAACACGAGCCGGATCTGGGAGTTCAACCGGTGCAGCTACGCGGTGCTCATGGAGGCCGCGGCCTTCAACTTCAGCACCTCGTACGTCGGCAACTCCACGTTCAACGACACGTACCGTGGGCGGGTGCCCATGGTGGTTGATTGGGCTGTGAGGGATGCAAAGTCATGCGACGACGCACGAAGGAACCCGACGTACGCATGCCTCAGCAGCAACAGCGTGTGCGTGGATTCAGTCAATGATTACGGCTATATGTGCAACTGCTCGCAGGGGTACAAAGGCAATCGAGGTGGATGCCAAGGTACTAATCTATACTAATTACTCCATCCTTTTTTAATAAAAATGGATGTCAAACTTTCTCTATCTTTGACTAGTTTACAACACAAAATCTGTATCATTAGATCTATCATGAATTTGTTTAGTATTTAGTCACTGATAGTTTTCTATGAACTAGGTCAAGATATTAAAGTTTGACTTTTAGAAAAAAAAAACACGTTATAAAGAAGAAACCGGTGGATTATCTTCATACTGAATGTCTATACACACAACTGCCAATAAAATTGCACTCTAAGTCTGAACACATGTAGAAAGGTTACTACTATGTTCAAATTATAATATTAGTTTTGCTCATCTTATTGCAGATGTCGATGAATGTAGTAACAACAACCCCTGCCCTCCGGGAGGCACTTGCCACAATACAATTGGAGGATACCGTTGTTCTTGTCGAGTAGGAAGAAAACTGGAAGGCAATACATGCAGTGCTGATATCGGCTTAATACTAGGTAACACAAATAGAAATGAGATCATCTAGCTAAAACATTGTTTTTTTCCTTATCCCTTGACCTTTAAGTACATTGAGATTTCCTATTGTCCAATTTATGGTGGTAGTTATTTGATATTTATTTATATGACACTGCTGGGGATCGGGGTGTCACCTTGGACGTGAGAAATATACCAAGACATTAACTATTTGTGTCCTGTTCACTTTTGATGTCAAAAAAGAAAATAGTAAATAGTAAAACTAATAATACATCTCTCTCTCTCTCTCTCTCTCTCTCTCTCTCTCTCTCTCTCTCTCTCTCTCTCTCTCTCTCTCTCTCAAATAATAGTTGTCTCATCCCATATCGTTATGCATGCAGGAGTTACACTAGGATTATTTGGGGCAATCATTATCGCCATGATTACTGTATTTTGGGGACAAATGATAATCCAGAAGAGAAAATTGGAAAAAGTTAAGAGGGAGTATTTCCGCCAGCATGGAGGGTTGCTTTTGTTTGATAGGATGAAATCTGAGAAAGGTCTTGCTTTCACTATATTTTCAGAAGCTGAGCTCATACATGCCACCAACAACTTTGACAGTACCAGAATACTTGGAAAAGGAGGTCATGGAACAGTCTATAAAGGGATATTGAAGAACAAAATTACAGTTGCAATTAAAAGATGTGCATTGGTTGATGAAAGGCAAAAGAAGGAATTTGGCCAAGAGTTGCTCATTTTATCCCAAATAAATCACAAGAACATAGTGAAACTCTTAGGTTGTTGCCTTGAGGTGGAAGTTCCAATTCTAGTATATGAGTTTGTTCTAAATGGTACACTTTTTGAGTATATTCATGGAAAGAACCGATCATCACATATCTCCTTCAGCAATCTCTTAAGGATTTCTCATGAAGCAGCGGAAGGACTCAGCTTCCTACACTCCTATGCATCTCCACCTGTTATTCATGGTGATGTAAAAACTTCCAACATTCTTCTTGATGACAACCACATGGCCAAGGTATCGGACTTTGGAGCCTCGGTACTAGCCCCATCTGACGAAGAGCAATTTCTCACAATACTTCAAGGTACGTGTGGATACCTTGATCCTGAATACCTGCAAACATGTCAGTTGACAGCTAAAAGCGATGTGTATAGCTTTGGAGTTATCCTTTTGGAGATCCTCACAGGCCAATTGCCACTAAAGCTTGATGGGCCTGACACACAAAAGATCTTATCATCGACTTTCCTATCTGCCATGAAGGAGAACAATCTTGATGCAGTGTTGGTCAAACACGTGAAAGAACAAGAGAGCATGGAGTTGCTGAAAGGACTTGCAGACCTAGCAAAGAAATGCCTAGATATGTGTGGTGACAGCAGGCCCTCAATGAAAGAGGTTGCTAATGACCTCGGTAGATTGAGAAAGCTTCCGATGTATCCCTGGGTGCGGGTGGGCATGGAGACGGATGGAGAGAGCCTTCTAGGTGGAGATTCCACCAGTGTTCAGGAAATAGAATCTGACTATTCTATGGGAGAAAATGAGAACCAACACATAAATCCAGGAAGTTCATATTATGCTAGGTGACGAAGGCAAATAGATACTCCATGAAGCTGCTACCACTTGCGTGCATAGCTTCTTTAGATATATGCTTCTTTCTGAACATTGTTACCATGTGTATCCCCGACTAGCATTCTTGAATGTGTTCTATGTGTATTTGATCTGGTTACAGATAATTGGTTGGATTGGATTTGAGAAAAAGGGATGAACTTTTTGCTTACATGTGGAAACTGCTGACCGCTTGGTGGTCATGTAAAGTTTTTAACTTCCACTACCTCCTCGTCTTGCTTTTGCTTATTCCGTCTTTATTTTCAGACAATTTCACTGTTAGCCGTGTAGGTGAAACCTTGAACACCTAGAGTAAGTGTGCTTTCGTTGCGCTTGGATTCTTGGAGCTCGTATACTATTGATTCGTTATTTGATGATAGTGAAACCCGGCTCCTGTGTATGGGGCAAAAAAGTAACACAAAGATGTGGCTCGCCTTGTTGAGGATGCAAGCAGGCAACTCTGCCAATGTTGTGTGGCCTTGTACAGTGGCCGGCAGACGTGCGACCAAGGCGGACTCGATCCAGAGGAGGAGAGCAGCGGCGGCTCGAGGCGGGCGGATCGGCGGCTAGAGCAGGAACGAACAGCCACGGGGAAGGAGCAGTGGCTGCCGGCAGGGAAGACAGCGACGGTCGGGAGCACCGACGGACGTGAGATGGATTAGAGGACGCACGAGTTGCGCGTGCAGAAAAAAAACTAATACTCTAATACCATGTTAGAAAAAGCAACTTGTATTATTAGAAGGCCAAATCCAACATATATACACATATATGAGGATGCTAAAATGCTACAAGAGGATGCCAAGAGACTGATGTAAAAGGTCAAAAGACATCACTAATATAACTCTAACAGCGGCCAATGTACATGGAGGTTCACGCTCAGTTGGTGCGTGGAAGGAAAGATTCAAGAATGATTTTGCCCTACTGATACCAGGGTCAAACCTGCCTTTAGAGGGTTTGTGAGCAGCTTTGTTGCATCAATAAACTAGATTTGAGTAATAGTTTGGCTTAGTTCCCCCTGTTCTGAAAATTAACCAACGTCAGTAGGAGCCTCTCCTACTGTCTTCAACATTCAAAAAAAAAAGAACTCTTAGCTCTTAACGACCAATGGCAGTAATCAGCAGTTTCGACTACCAAAACAAACACTGGAATAAAGCGAAGCACACACACTAACAGATCTGCAAAACGAAACAGAGAGCGTCTTCATTGTGCATAAACAGAGTGACCCATGGCAGCTACTTTATCCGAAGCCGTTTTTTTCTTGGATTCGACGATTCAAATGCCGCTTATTACATTACAAACCAGAGCAGCAAAAATGCACGCAGTTGGATTTGAACAAAAAAGATAAAAGTTCAATCACAATAGTGAGGGTGGGGATTGGCTCGCCGCATCAAGGACACATGCCGGTAACTCAGCTGCTGCCCCTGTGACCTGACAGTAGAGTAATGTTGAGCATTCAGTAACTTGATAGCAAACTACAAAGGGCATACAAATATTACTAAAACCCTACGACTTGTATGAAGCAAAGGGTGCAAACACTGAGTTCTCTTTTAGCAGAAATCATGCTGCCTACCATATCAGATTTAGCTGGAGCAGTCATAGGTATTCATTGCCACAGCAAAAATTAATCCAAAGTGATTTGCACATTTTAACAGTTGCAAATGAAAACTCTAACATTAACATAGCTAAAATTCCCTGCAGAAACCGAGGTATATATATATATTCATATGCTCATAAGAATTCAAGCCTACGGAGAGGCTCATCATACTCCCTCCGTCCCAAAATAAGTGTCTCAACTTTGTAGTAACCTTATTTTAGGACGGAGGGAGTATATACAAGACCAAACAGAGTTTCACATGTAGTCAGATACATCTCAATGCATTCCAGTATTTTGGCACAAGGAAGATCATCATCTACTTGTTATCTTTTGGTTTGATAGCATATAGAAACTTCAAAATAATATAAAGAGCCGATTGGTGTACCAACTGAACTTTCTCCACACTAAATAGAAATGATGATAATTTAAGAAAATGGGACCAGAGTGAACACAGGATAAGATAACAACATCGTAGTACCAAAAGAGCTAGAGTGTCCACATAAACAGTAGTAGAAGGTAGTGCTCTAAATCGTTAATGTGGTAAGAAATAACTCCGAAACAAGGGCGCTATCGTCATCAGTGGGTCAGGCAGTTCTGCCATAGGCTACAAGATACTAGGGACATTGAATCCTTTTTGCGTCACTACAGCTTACAAAACAGAAATAGCCCTTAGCTGCTGAAAGAATAATTTTCTTGTATGCTTAGTTTCTAAAGAATAACAGAGGATGCACAAATTAGGAGCAGGTCCGCAACCAGATGACTAAGATTCTGGAGTATTGATGGAAGTGTACAAATTACAGTACCATTTCTCAACACAAAACCATCGTGTTTTGTCCGCCTCATGCACCCCCTTCCCCTCTCATCCCACAGATTGATGCCCATTCCTCTACTAGGGTCAACTCACACTGCAGATCCGTCGTCTAATCGGTTCAAGTGATCCGACGTTCCACGGATCATGCAGCGCTAAATTAATCAAAGAAGCATTTCTCAAACACAACACCTAGTGCTGCGTCTCCCTCATGCTCCTCCAGATCCGAAACGACTCTACCGATTCCCCGCAATCGCCGCAGCCCTTCTGACGACCAACGATCAAGACTCCGGCATGAGACACCTACGTGCGAAGGCGAATCGAACGGCCCTCTCCCCGACCCCAGATCTACGAGGAGAAGAAGCGGCCGACAGATCCACGCATCTACCTACCCAAGGACGGATCGAAGGAGGGGATACCTGGCGGCGGGCGGGCGGTGACTACTTGTTCTTGTGCGCCTGGACGAACTTGGAGTTCTTGAGGTCCTCCTCGGTGAAGCCGGCGGTCATCTTGGTGATGAGGGTCCCCGTGACGGCGAAGCCGGCGAGGAAGGGCCAGGTGCGGCCCCACTCCCGGCGGAAGAACACCGGCCACGGGTCGAACGCCGAGAAGAACTTCATGTCCGGTGGCTTTGATCTCGACCTCCGCCTTGGATTGGATTGGATTCGATTCGAGTCCGCCAAGATCTGATCTCTCTCTCTCTCTCTCTTCGGTTGTGTTGCGGCGTGGACGGGGGAGGTGAGGGGAAAGAAGAGGAGTGGCTGGCTGTGGGTTGGGGTTGGGTTGAGTGAGTCGTGGTGGCCGTCTTGGTGGGCTTCTCGTGGGCCACGCCATCTGGGCTGGTGTTCGGGCTTCGATGCGTCCCGGAACTTCGGGCCCAGATAGACTTTTTTTTTTCTCAAGAACAAGATGCGTTTATAGGGAACCACTGAGGCTGCTCAAAAACAAAACCGAGGCTGCGTTCGGCAGATGAATGTTAGAAACCACGGTTTTAGAAACTTTGATGTGCTTGGCATCAAAAAACACCACGGCTTTTATAATTTGTAGTTGCACAAATACCGTAGTGTTTTTGCAGTATTTTAAAAAGAGGTCTTGGCCTATCTTTTCTCTTGACCAGACCGAGAAAGAAAATGTGCTTTCTGGAATTTGTAGCATTCATTGACAAGGTCAATGTTAGGAGACATACTTTTGGAGTTCTTCATATATACTCGAACGCGCCGGTATACCAGGCCTATTTACATAAACAAAGGCAGGGTTTCACAATTGTCACTAGTAGAAAAAGGGTTAAATGTGAGACACATTAGTCCCGGTTTGTAACCGAACCGGCACTAATGTGTTCATTAGTGCCGGTTCCAACGGCTAGGCGGGAGGAGCTCTTTAGTACCTGTTCGTGGCGAACCTTTAGCACCGGTTCGTGCCACGAACCCAGATTAAAGGGCGGTGGTGGCAGTGGCGTCGGTCGGGGCCCCACGAGCCTTTAGTCGGTTTGTGGCACAAACCGTACTAAAGGGCCAACCTTTAGTACCGGTTCGTGCCACGAACCGGCACTAAAGGGGTCTAACCTATAGTCCCGGTTGGAGACACAAACCGGGACTTCATGGCAATTTTCAAACTTGGAAAAATCATAACTAAATCATCCTAATTCAGAAAAATACATATAATATATCAAAATTTGCAGAACAAAAAGATTGATCCGTTGAAACAACAAGTTTTCCGTTTCGACAATTTTTTAAAATCTCAAAATTCCAAAGGGAAAATAGAGTTTTTGGACGTTTTTTTTAGACGTTTTGTGCCTTTAGTGCTAGGGTTTAGATTTCAGAGTTTAGGGTTAGGTTTTATGGTTTAAACCCTTAGTTTTTACTGTTTAACATAGAGTTTCCGACGTTTTAAGTCCCGGGTTTAGGGTTTAGGACAATTTTTGAAATGACAAAATTGTAAAAGGAAAAAAAGATATGCTCTAATTTATGTTTTTTAATTTTGGTTAAATCTGGTCAAACTATGGTCAAACTACTTATTCAAGAAGTATTAATATTGCTACATAATTATTAAACAATATTAGTGTTACTAAATAATTATTTCAATTTTTTGAATTTTGGTCAAATCTGGTCAAACTGTGGTCAAACTATGGTCAAACTGTGGTCAAAGTTATTCAAGAAATATTAGTGTTACTAAATGTTTTTTAGAATAATAGTTCCAAACTCAAACGGTGAAACGTGTGACCTAATGCTCAAGCTAAACTGCTGAGGGTTAATAGTATTGACAGCTTATATTTGTTAGGAAAACAACAAGTATGAGGGGGAATAGAACTCGAAAGTTAAGCGTGCTCAGGCTAGAGTAGTGAGAGGATGGGTGACCGTCCGGGAAGTTAGATGATTTGGAATGATGAGGGGTGATTAGAGATTAGATATTAAATTGAATAGTGGTGAGGGGTGATTAGAGATTAGAGGTTAAAATAATTCAAAAAATTGAAAATCAAAAGAAAAAATCTAATATTTTTTACAAAATTTTTTAAAAAATAAATAAAAAAAAAACCTTTAGTACCGGTTGGTAACACCAACCGGTACTAAAGGTCCCCCATATTACGGCGCGAGCTCACGCCACGTGGTTGCCCTTTAGCACCGGTTCGTGCTGAACCGGTACTAAAGGGGGGCCTTAGTGCCCACACTTTAGTGCCGGTTAGGGAACCGGCACTAAAGGGCCTTACGAACCGGTGCTATTGCCCGGTTCTGCACTAGTGTGTTGTATCTCGTAATGAAATCTGAATAATAATAGAGGGAAAAGAGCCCAGCGAAATATTCAACTGTTAATACACAACATGAGTAAAACTCTGAATTTCAGCATGACTGAATTTCCGCAACTAACTAAACCATGACGGAATTTCAGCATGTAGAACTCTGGCTGCTGGTTGAATCGACGGAAGCGTTTGCATATCACCACGTAGTTAACGTCATGAGTGACTCTTGACTGAACCAATTTTGTCTGAATATTCAAGTTACAATCAAGTAGTAACTCCTGAAAGACAAAGCTCCATACAGACGGAGTCCTTGTTAATGCAATACTCCTGAAACAAATTCCAAGTTCACACGCAAAGAAACAACGAAAATCATGAATCCAGTGGTAACGAAGACCACTTTTATTTGAGCATCAGGAAACGAGAATAGTAGCTTCAGGACGCCATTCCAACCAAGCCCCCATGGTTGTATTCAAGGAGAACAGTTGCCCTAAAGAGAGAGTCAGCCCGTCAGAAAGCTTCTTCAGGATATGGAGAAAATACACATATTTCGTAATAATAAAAGTAGCCATACCTCCTGTCATGCTTTCATCTCTTGAAGAGAGATAACCTGGGATGGTTGGGATGGAGACTTATTTCATTCCTTATGGCAACTTCTGCAGCCTTAACTTCAGAAGATGTGGCATCCCGCTTCTGAAGAATAACTTGTAAAACTTTCAGATATGGCACGTGCTCAATACCTAAGTAGAACCCATAGGCCTTCTCCATTGATACAGAGAACCACAACTTAAGCTTCTCGAGCTTTGGCAGCGCCCCTTCCTCAAACAGAAGGATCCCTGCACGGACGACTCAGGCGACTCGGGCGGCGCCCACGGCGCTCACCGCGGCCTTGTCGCCGGCGTCCGTCTCTGGCGTGGGACACGTCGGTGGGCCCTAGCGGAGTCGGATGCGGAGGACGAAGACGACGCGGAGTGCGCCGGAGTCTCGCCGGAGGTGTACTCGCCGACGCCGTCGTCTGTTATCTGCGAGGCGTTCGATCCTGGATATTCTGAAGAGGAGGTGGGTGCGATCGTGGATGGCGTTGTGCCGGTCGATGATCCGGCGCGGCAAGGCTTGCGGCCAGAAGATAAAATAGAAATAGTTCGGCGCATAGTTCATCGACGGACTGCGGCTGGGACGATCCGGCCTTGGAAGGGGCCGATCACTAAGGTTAGTCTTCCAAAACCGATTTTGTCAGATTTTATTACTGAGGGTTCGTGGAAGGTAGTGAAGAGGAAGAAGAACCGGCGATCATCGGCGGCGCAGGCGCCGGCGCCGGCGATCGACCGTGCGACCGTGATCCGGGAACATCGGATCTCGCGTTTGAATTC
Organism: Aegilops speltoides; assembly: GCA_021437245.1. Classification (NCBI taxonomy): domain Eukaryota; kingdom Viridiplantae; phylum Streptophyta; class Magnoliopsida; order Poales; family Poaceae; genus Aegilops; species Aegilops speltoides. Next base: position 17,156,134 of record CM038141.1, on the reverse strand, counting down.
CTTCCTGCGCGCTGATGGGCTTGGAACAATGGGCCGAGGGGACGACCTGTTCGTTTCTCGGCCGTTGGGCCAGGGAGGTTTGTCCGAGGGTGGGCCGGGATTAGCGGGGTCTCAGGCCCAGGCAAAACTGGCCCCAGTCGATCGGGCTGGGGAGGCTCTTGTGCATGCGATCGCATCGGGTAGCGTATCACCCCATGCACGATCGCCCTCTCCCTGCCGATTCGCTGCTCTCGCTAGGGTTCGCCGCCGTGGAAGGGTTGGATTCCCTGCTGCTGCGAGTCGTCGTGTGAGGCGGCTTCTGCATCACTCGGCTGCCGGCGACGTCGTCATGCCGCCCAAGGCCCCGCCGCCCAAGGCCCCGCCTCCGGCCAAGGGTCCGCCGGCGGCGAAACCGCCTGTGAGGGCTGCGTCGGGCGGGCCCAATGCGGTGCTACCGGCGGCAGCTACGGCTACGGCGCCCGCGCAGGCTGCGATTCCCTCTGTCAGGGCTGCAGCGCCGCCGCAGCCGGGGGCCGCACCACCTCAGGTGCAGCGCGCTTGGCCTCGTCAAATGGCGGACGGGAGGGGTGGCGCTGCTAATGGTGCGGTGGGCCGCGGGTCGGGTGCTTTCGCGGGGGATAGCTGCAACCCTCCCCGTGGTCAGTGGGGTGATGATCGGTACGACGCTTACGGTCATGGTCTTCATCGGGGATCTTCGTCCACCGGTGGTGGGCGGGGCTACGCTTGGACGGATCATGGTGCTGCCGGCCATGGTTTTCAAGGACCGCCGGGGAATTTTGTTGAGGGAGCGGCTGGCCCGAGCCGTTTTCGGGGCCGCTACCGCGGTGGTCGTGGTGGCTACCGGCGCCCTCCGCGCAACTTGCCCAGTGCCGCGGGTTCGGATGCTACTGAGATGTCCACCGATGATGCGGGTCTTACTCAGGCGGAGGTGGAGACGGTTAAGGCTCTCGCCGATGTGACTGTACCGATGATCGTGCAACCTGATGATGCTGATTCTGATAAAGGTTCAGAGAAGGCCGGAGGTGACAAGCTGTCCAAGTGGGCGGCTAAGAAGAAAAAATTAATCTGTTTCCGGTGCGGTGAGACGGGTCACTTTATGGTTGATTGCTCTGCTGAGTTATGTGATATTTGTCGGAAACCTAAGCATGTGGCAGCTGAGTGTCCGCTTCTTCTCGGCCCCAAACCGACACTTAATATCTATGGACTCTGTTGCTCTGAGTTGATGTTCTTTGAGTCACCAAGCGTGGCTCCGGTGGCTTCTGTCATTGAAACCTCCTTCCCTGGGGTGGTTAAGGTGGTCACCGGACCTCTCACTAAAGCCTAGATTATTCAGCAGTTGCGGGAGTTGGCTCCGGGGAATTTCAAATGGTCTTTGTTGAAACTATCAGATCAGTCTTACAAAGTGGAATTTCCTTCTAAGGAGGATCAAAAGAGGATTCTCAAGTTTGGTATGAGCAGAGTTACAGGCACTAGCTTTGTGTTGCAGTTTGATGAGTGGAAAAAGAAGGAGCCGCAGGGCACACCACTGACTCTGATCTGGGTTTGTTTTCTGGGGGCACCATCCGAGCCCTTGGATGATTTCTTCGTCACATGGAGCTTGGGATCCTTGCTCGGTAAGACGGAGCAGGTAGATATGCCCTTCACTCGTGCTCATGGTGTGGCTCGCTTGCTGGTTAGCGTGGCTAACATTGAGTTCTTGCCGGATGTAGTCAGATGGTGTCATGAGGGTATTGCTTACATGTTGAATGTCGAGTATGAGGACCCTAACTTGTTTCAAGATTTTGAGGAGGTGCTTCCTATGGATACTCTTTGAGGAGGAGGCGCTCGGGAACCATGGGGATGGCGACATATCTTGATGGTGACAGGATTCGAACTGCGGATTCGTCTAAGGCAGTAGAGTCTGCTCAAGGGAAATCGCCGGTTTCAGTCCCGTCCAACATGTTGCAACATGGTTCCGTAGGAGCTTTCTCAGCGCCTCCTCGTCTTTGGAGTGATCGTGTGGATTTGGATGACCCGTCTGAGCATTTGCCGCCGGTGATTACGGAGGTTGACTCTGTCTTGTGCGTTGATGGACCGGAAGGAATTACTGGACAGGAGGTTCACGTTTCTCCTTCATCGCCGTTGCCTAGGCCGGAGATGACGACTTTGCTGGACGGCTCGGCGGAGTTGGCCGGGAGTGAGGTCCGGCCCTCCCGCGCTCTGGCGGCGCCTGGCTCGATGGGGTTCAAGGCCTGCGTGGAGGTAATGGCCCCCCCGGAGGCTCAGGCGGCCTCGGATGGGACTCGCGAGCAGGAGGCCCGCGCACCGCGCTCTTCCTCCATGGCATCTTCTGAGGCGGGCGGTGTCCTCTTGGGAGGGTCGGCCGCTGGGGGCGGTCACAGACCGGCTGCCTCTTCACCGGCCAGACCCGCCCGTGTGGCTGGGGCGGCGTCCTTCTCCTCGTCACCACGCGCGGCCGTGGGTGTGGCTGGGCAGGTGGTCGCCGGCTCGCCGGTCCCCGTTGTGGTGGGAGGGCTGGGTGACGCGACCGGTGTTCCTGCCTCCTCCCCGGTGCGCTGCGTGTGGGCTGCCCGACCATGCTGCTGGCGGGTCGCCCGTGGACGGGCTGCAGGCGGCGCCGCCTCGTTCTTCTCCTGCTCCGGTGACTGCGACCCGGGGCGCCGCTGTGGGGGGACGGGCAGGCGGCCTTTCCCCTAGCAGAGCTTCTCGCGAGGAGGTCATCGCCTTTGGTGGTATCCCGGATCCTGTCTCCCAGGGGAGACGGATCAGCGGGAGGATGCAGGAGCAGACGTCGATGACATACAACTGCGGTGTGCTATGAGGGCTGCCAAGTTGCATGACGTCGAGATCTCCACTGGTATGTCTGTTATTAAGTCGAATTCCATTTTGCATTTTACTGATAATGAAATCATTCATAATGCAAATCAATTAGGAATTTCACTTGGTAATAATGATCTTCAAATTGCCAAGTCGGTTAACGACATTCTTGATTTGGATGCTGATCGAGCGGTAGATATGATTCGTCACATTGCTGCCGTTAAACCAATGAATGACTCGGAGATTGATGCGCTTGGGGTTAGGGTTCTTGATGGCATGTGTGCCGATCTTGACCCTGCATTACTAGAGACAGAGGAAGACGCCAATCCTGAGACGTCTCTTCATGTAGATGAGCCTTTAGTGCTAGAAGTTGAGAATGAGTGCGGTGATCAGGCTGATGGTCACATGAAGCCTAAGCGGACATGGAAACGAAAGGTTTATCTAGTCTCCGCAGTGCATAGGAGTGCTAGGATCCGTACTGCCAAAAAAATTCATGATGACTTATGAGAGGCATTTTCTGGAATAGCAGAGGTCTTAGAGACTTGGCTAAAAGGAGGTTTCTAGCGGATGCTTCTCTTGAACATCATTTATATTTTATTGCTTTGTCTGAGACTGGAAGAAGCAATTTCACTTCTCAATTTCTTGCCACTTTGTCCGGGGGGTAGATTTTGATTGGCATTGCCTCCCACCTCGAGGAAGATCCGGCGGGGTTTTACTTGGGGTTAAGTGCGAAACGTTGGAGGTCCGGAGCGTAGTTATGGGCGAGTTCGCTGTCAAGTTTCGAGTTAGAACTAAGGCAGATGGGTTTGATTGGGCCTTGGTGGCAGTTTACGGAGCTGCGCAACTAGAACTCAAGCCAGATTTTTTGGCGGATCTGGTGCGCATCTATGGTAATGAACAGCTACCTCTCTTAGTGGGAGGGGATTTCAACATTATCCGAAGAAAAGAGGACAAGAATAATGCCAATTTTGACGGCTGATGGCCGTTTATGTTCAACACTATTATCGAAAGCTTGGATCTGAGAGAGATCGAGCTTTCGGGTAGGAAATTCACTTGGGCTAATTCGTTACCGGTTCCGACCTTTGAGAAACTTGACCGTGTGCTAGGTAGTGTCGAGTGGGAACAGAAGTTTCCTTTGGTAACGGTGCAGGCTTTGACTCGAGGTGTCTCGGATCATACACCGTTACTAGTCGACTCCGGAGTTCAAAATTTTGTGGGTAACAAGAACATTTTCTCGTTTGAACTTGCCTGGTTTGAAAGAGAAGGGTTCCTTGAGTTGCTAGCTAGAGAGTGGGCTAAGGACTCGGGAGGTAGGACGCCTATCGAGAGATGGCAATGCAAGATTTGTCATCTCCGAAGGTTCCTTCGTGGCTGGGCTAAGCACACGCATGGGATTTATAAGGTGGAGAAGGAGCGACTTCTTCTAATTATTCAAAACCTTGAAGTTAAAGCAGAAACCTCTATCTTGGATTCCAATGAGCTGGAAACAAAGATAGAAGCAGAGCTGCAGCTTAAAAAGCTTCTTTGTGAGGAGGAATTGAAGTGGGCGTTGCGAGCTAAGGTTCGCAAAATCGTAGAAGGCGAGGATAACACTCAATTCTTTCACATGATTGTTAATGGGAAGCATCGTAAAAAGAGAATTTTCCAACTAGAACAAGATGAAGGGACGATAGTTGGTCAGGACAATCTGAAAGTTTACATTACCAATTATTATAAGTAGTTGTTTGGTCCCCTGGTAGAGACTTTCGTGTCGTTGGATGAGTCTAGGGTTGAGGATGTGCCTCAACTTGAGACTGCCGAGAATGAACTCCTGACTGCTCCTTTCTCAGAGAAAGAGGTGTTTGAGGCTATTGCTCAAATGGAGAATAATAAGGCTCCAGGACCGGATGGGTTTCCGGCGGAGTTCTACAAGAAGTGTTGGCATTTTATCAAGGGAGATTTGATGCCCATGTTTCAGGAGTTTTTTGAGGGGCAGCTTCAATTGTTTAAGCTGAATTTTGGGACGATAACTCTTCTTCCTAAGAAGACAGAGGTTGTTCGCATTGAGTAGTTCAGACCTATATGTCTGCTTAATGTGAGTTTCAAAATCTTCACCAAGGTCGGGACAAATAGGCTTACACAGATCGCACACTCAGTAGTTCAGCCGTCCCAGACTGCTTTCATGCCTGATAGAAACATCCTGGAAGGGGTTGTTGTCTTGCATGAAACGCTCCATGAAATCCACTCCAAAAAACTTGATGGCGTAGTTTTTAAAGTGGATTTTGAAAAAGCATATGATAAAGTCAAATGGCCTTTCCTTCAACAAGCTTTGCGTATGAAAGGTTTTGATCCGGCCTGGAGAAACCAGATTGATTCCTTTATGCAAAAAGGGAGTGTCGGGATTAAGGTGAATGATGACGTGGGCCACTATTTCCAAACACACAAGGGGCTACGGCAAGGAGGCCCTATGTCACCGATCCTGTTTAACATAGTGGCTGATATGCTCACTATTTTAATAGGTCGGCCAAAGGATGCAGGGCAGGTAGGTGGCCTGGTTCCACATCTAGTTGACGGCGAGATTTCCATTCTTCAGTATGCTGATGATACTATCATCTTTATGGAGCATGACTTGGCGAAAGCAAGAAACATGAAGCTGCTGTTATGCTTATTAGAACAATTGTCTGGGCTCAAAATCAACTTCCACAAGAGCGAATTGTTTTGCTTTGGAAGAGCCAATGATGACCGGGAGTCGTATCAACAATTGTTCGGATGTGAATTGGGCTCATTACCGTTTACGTACTTGGTATACCCATTCATCATCGTAAGCTAACTAATATTGAGTGGAAATGCACTGAGGACCGTTTTGAAAAGAAACTGAGCTATTGGAAAGGAAAGCTCATGTCATACGGAGGTCGATTGATTCTGATTAATTCGGTCCTTACTAGTATGCCTATGTTTCTCTTATCCTTTTTCTTGGTTCCGGTCGGAGTTAGGAAAAGGTTAGATTTCTATCGATCTCGATTCTTTTGGCAAATTGATGAGCTTAAACGAAAGTATAGACTTGCGAAGTGGGATATAATCTGTAGACCTAAGGACCAAGGTGGCCTAGGTATTGAAAATCTGGAAGTCAAAAACATATGTCTCCTTAGCAAGTGGCTTTTTAAGATGTCATCTGAGACGGAGGCCACCTGGGCACAGATTTTGCGCAATAAGTATCTATATGCTAAAACCTTGGCTTAGGTGAATGTGAGGCCTTCCGACTCTCCCTTTTGAAGGGTTTGATGAGAGTTAAACAACTCTTTTTCAACAAGACTAAATTTATTGTTGGGAATGGTACCACTACGAGGTTTTGGGAGGATACGTGGCTTGGGGAGACCCCCCTTGCACTTCAATATCCTTCTTTGTACAACATTGTCCGACGTAGAGAAGCCTATGTTGCTACTGTTTTACAATCCGTTCCCCTCAATATCAGTTTTAGAGCGGACGCTTGTTGGAAATCGTTGGGAGGCCTGGCTCCATCTTGTTAGATGTTTAATGGATGTCCGGTTGTCTCAACAGCCAGATCAGCTACATTGGAAACTTACTAAGAACAGTGTGTTCTCGGTCAAATCAATGTATCTGGATGTCATTAACTCTAGCGTCATCCCTACCTCGTTACATGTTTGGAAAGTTAAGGTACCCTTACATATCAAAGTGTTTATGTGGTTTGTGCATAAACAAGTCATTTTGACTAAGGATAACCTTGCAAAACGTAATTGGGTGGGCTCGTCTAGATGTAGCTTTTGTGATCATAACGAAAACATCAAACACCTCTTTCTCGATTGTCCGTTGGCTAAGATTCTGTGGCGGTCGGTTCATATTGCATTTAATATTAATCAGCCCACCTCTATTAGCATGTTATTTGGAACATGGCTCGATGGGGTGGATTCTGACACTGCAAGACACATTCGGGTTGGCGTTTGTGCACTTTTGTGGGCAATATAAAACTGCAGAAATGACTTAGTCTTTAACAGATCAACAACCATTCACTTTTTGCAGGTTATCTTCAGGGTCACGGCGTTCATCCGTATGTGGTCGCTACTCACTCCGACGGAGGCCAGGGAGCATTTGGTTACTGCGTCTACCCGATGGGAGATGGTAGCTCGGGATATTTTCAACCGGTTTGGATGGCGGTCATGTAATAGGATAGACATGTAGTGATCCTATTATTTTGCCAGCCGGTTGTGGCTTTGGGCCTTTCCTCTTTAGAGCTTTTGTTTATGTTTGTACTATGACCTTTCGAGACTTTGCTACTGGACTATCCTGTTAATAATATGAGCCATATGCATCTTTCTGATGCAGAGGCTGGGGTACATCCCCTTTTCCAAAAAAAATCAAAAGGTTCATAAACGAACTCCTTCAAACATCGGAATCCTCTGCCTTGCAAAACAAGCCTGTCTTTATGGACCGTGTTGGTATAAAGTTTCAGACAAAGTAATGCAGACAGCTCTCCAAGGATGCCAAGAACCTCCTCTGTTATTACACTTAAATTAATGTCCAGGTATGCAAGACTGGAGAGATCTGGAGTAATCCACTTTGGCAGTTTCGATAAACAGTACTCGGTGGTGCCCATCTCAAATCTTTGGAGGCAAGATGGAAGAGGAGACCAGGAATCTAATAACTCAAATAGATATGAAGTACCACCACATATATGCACGGACTGGAGTTTGTAGCTGCCAAGCTTGCATAGTGTGGAATGAAACATCTCTGCATGACTCTTGCATTGTTGAGATTCTGCACCTTTCACCCTGAACCATACATGGAGTACCTTCAAATTGACCAGGCTCCCTAGCTCCTTCACTGCGCCTACTGAACTCATGGTAATGTCAAAGCCTGTAATCTCCCTTAAGTTTTTCATATTCCCAATCCCGATTGGTATCTTCGCATGATCCATGTCGCTCAGTAGATGACGTAGTTTAGTGAGCTGAACAATTCTGGCAGGACAGTCTCTGATTTCTGTATCCCTTAAATCCAGCGTCTCTAGATCACGTAGCAGATGGCAACTCCCGTATGTCCGTTTCCTTAAAGCTTACGTACTTTAGCTGGAACAGCTTTTCCATACCATCCATATCATACTCCACCAGGCCTCGACAACCTTCAAAATCTAGTACACGTAAAGTTTTAAACTTAGTAAGACTGGGCAAGTGCTTGATGCATCCTGATGATGTTATTATAAGAGATCGGACATGGCTTAGATCTTTTTTGCCAATTCAGATGCAAGCTCCTGTTCAATGTCCTGGATCGATAAACGTCGAATAGAACACTGAGGATTTCCCCAAACAGTTTGACTGCCGTTCACCACAGTGATGAAATTTTCTTCAATGGATTTTGAAATGATAAGTTCAAGCATAATGTCATGAACTCGACAGGCCTGCACCTTCCCATCATAACGAATGTCCACTGGTTGGACCAAGCTTTTATTGATAAGCTCGTAAAAATAACTTTCTGCAACCTCTTGACAGCTCCTCCCACGCTCTTCAGAAATAAAGCCTTCCGCAATCCATTGCCTCGCCAACCTTTCTCTGTCAATCACATCATCCTCGGGGAAATTACTTAAGTGCAACAAGACAGTCTTGAGGTTTGGTGGAAGATCATTATAGCTCAAGGACAGTATGTTTTTCATTCCCTCTAGACTCTGGCTTTTGTTCAAGTCAGAACCAATTGATCTTTTTACCTTCTCCCACTCTTCTTTGACACGTGGTCTGTTTGCTAGTAAACCAGAAATACTGATAATCGCCAATGGTAGGCCTCCACACCTTTTCAAGATAGCTTTTGAAACTTCAATAAACATATCAGGGCAGCAATTCTCCGAGCCAAAGATTCTTCTGAAAAATAGGCTTTCAGAGTCAGGATCACTAAGAGGTTTCATTTCATAGATCTGGTCATCAGCACCTTGACAACAGGAGCTAGCTACTTCCAATATGCGTGTAGTGGCTACAATTCTGCTAGAGCAGTTGTTCTCTGGAAATGCACAATTGATAGCATTCCATGCCACTATAGACCATATATCATCAATGATAACAAGATACCTGATAGATGTTAGTAGATAGCATCAATCAAGAATGATATTGTGTATTCTTCGGGTACTCAAACTATAGTGAAGTAGGGCATCACACTTAATGTAGCTTATTGTCCAAATATATCATGCCAATTTCAATGAAACTGTAATCCTGTGCATCACTATTTTCTTTCATTTTCCTGTCAATAGATTATTAGTGAAGAGAAGTTGAACTAATATTGTGAACTCTTACTAGGCAGTGGAGATGTGATTTTTTTTTCGAGAAGGGGGGATCCCCGGCCTCTGCATTAGCACGATGCATACGACCATCTTATTAATAATAAATCATCCACAAAATCTCGAAGTCTCAGAAGTAACAAAATAAAATGAAGTCGAAAAGGCTCACACAGAGCCCAAACAAAGGATAAACCACAGCCGGTTGGCTCCACAATAGACAGGTAAACTAATTGCCTATCCACATGACCGCCATCCAAACCGGCTGAAGATATCCCGAGCTACCGTCTCCCATCGGATAGCACCAGTAACCAAAAGCTCCCTGGCCTCCGTCGGAGTGAGTAGCGACCAGGAACGGATAAGTGCCGTGGCTCTGAAGATAACCTGCAAAACATGAATGTTTGTTGTTCTGTTAAAGACAAGATCATTTCTGCAATTCCAAAGCGCCCACACTAAAGCGCACACCCCCACGCGAATGTGTTTTGCTAACGCGGGCTCTACCCTGTTTAGCCAAGCTCCAAACAACATGTTAACCGAATTTGGGGGATGAATATTGAAAGCAACATGAACAGTTGTCCAAAGAATTCTAGCGAGTGGGCAATCAAAGAATAGATGTCTAATGGTTTCACCACGATCACGAAACTACACCTAGTAGGTCCTGTCCAGTTGCGCTTTGTTAAATTGTCCTTTGTTAAGATAACTTGTTTGTGTAGAAACCACATAAACACCTTGATCTTTAAAGGAACTTTGACATCCCACACATGCTTGGAAGTAGGGATCGAGCTCGAATTAATAACATCAACATTCATTGATTTAACTGTGAATTCACCTGACCTAGTGAGATTCCAGCGCAGTTTATCAGGTTGTTGTGAAAGTTGGACCTGCATCAGTCTCCTAACTAGATGTAGCCACTGTTCCCAACGATTGCCCACTAACGATCTTCTGAATTGAATATTAAGTGGTATCGAACGAAAGACCGTTGCAACCAGAGCATCGCGCCTTTGGACCACACGATACAACGACGGATACTGGATTGCAAGGGGAGTATCACCAAGCCAAGTATCCTCCCAGAATCTTGTGCTAGCACCATTACCAATTATATGCTTTGCCCTCTGAAAAAATGAAAGCTTAACTTTCATTAGCCCTTTCCAAAAGGGTGAATCAGTCGGTCTAACCGTGACCTGAGACAAAGTTTTGGTTTGAAGATACTTATTACGAAGGATCTGAGCCCAAGTGGCTTCAGTTCCTAAAGATAACTTCCACAACCACTTACTAAGAAGGCAACGGTTCTTAATCTCGAGATTTTCAATCCCCATACCCCCTTGGTCTTTTGGCCTACAAATGATATCCCACTTCGCTAACCGGTATTTTCTTTTTAGTTCGTCTCCCTGCCAAAAGAACCGCGATCGGTAGAAGTCCAGTCTTTTCCTTACACCAACTGGGACTTCAAAGAAAGACAGAAGAAACATAGGCATGCTCACAAGACCGAATTAATAAGAATTAAACGGCCTCCATATGACATGAGCTTACCCTTCCAACAACTTAGCTTTTTCTCAAATCGATCTTCAATACACTTCCATTCGTTGTTCGTAAGCCTACGGTGATGTATAGGAATTCCTAGGTATGTGAATGGCAGCTCCCCCAAACCACACCCAAACAATTGTTTGTAGGCTTCTTGTTCCTCTTTGGCTCTACCAAAGCAGAACAACTCGCTTTTGTGGAAGTTAATTTGAGCCCACTCAATTGCTCAAACAAACAAAGCAACAGCTTCATATTTCTCGCTTTTACCAAGTCATGCTCCATGAAGATGATAGTGTCATCAGCGTACTGCAGAATGGAAATTCCTCCATCCACTAAATGAGGCACCAAGCCTCCTACTTGGCCAGCCTCTTTGGCTCTCCCTAACATAACTGCCAACATGTCCACAACTATGTTGAACAGAATAGGGGACATCGGATCTCCTTGCCGCAAGCCCTTGTGTGTCTGGAAGTAATGACCAATGTCGTCATTCACTTTAATGCCAACACTACCCTTTTGCGTGAACGATTCAATCTGTCTCCTCCAGACCTCGTCGAATCCTTTCATACACAAAGCTTGTTGCAGGAAAGACCACTTAACCTTGTCGTACGCTTTCTCGAAATCCACTTTAAAAATAACTCCATTGAGTTTCTTTGAGTGGATTTCATGGAGCGTTTCATGCAAAACCACCACCCCTTCTAGGATGTTTCTATCCGGCATGAAAGCTGTCTGGGATTGCTGCACCACAGAATGCGCAATCTGTGTGAGCCTATTCGTCCCAACCTTGGTAAAAATTTTGAAGCTAACATTCAAAAGGCAGATAGGCCGGAACTGCTCAATCCTCATAGCATCTGTCTTTTTTGGAAGCAACGTTATGGTTCCAAAGTTCAGGTGAAATAGTTGAAGCCGGCCAGCAAAAAGGTCATGAAACATGGGTAAAAGATCCCCTTTGATAATATGCCAACATTTTTTATAAAACTCCGCCGGAAACCCATCCGGCCCAGGAGCCTTATTGTTCTCCATCTGAGAAATGGCATCAAAAACCTCCTTTTCCATGAACGGCGCAACCAAGATAGCATTATCAGAAGCAGTTAGTTGAGGCACATCCTCATTCCTGGACTCATCGAGAGACATCGCGCTATCTTCCGGTGGTCCAAATAACTGCTTATAATAATCGGTGATGTAAAGCTTTAGATTATCGTGACCAACAATTGTGCCTTCATCTTGCTCGAGCTGAATTTTTTTTTCTTTCTGTGTTTGCCATTCGCAATAAGATGAAAGAATTGGGTGTTCGCATCCCCTTGGATTACTTTGCGAACCTTTGCTCTGAGCGCCCACTTCAGCTCTTCCTCGCGGAGAAGTTCCTTCAACCTCTTCTCCGCATCAAGCTTACAAGTCAATTCAGCAGCCTGCAGAATTGTTGATCCAGCTTTAACATCTAGGGATTGTATAAGATCCAGGAGTCTATCCTTTTCAATCTTATAAACTCCACTTAGGTGTTTGGCCCATCCCCGGAGAAAGCTCCTCAAATGCCTGATCTTATTCTGCCATCTCTCGACAGACGATCTTCCCCCAGTATCCATAGCCCACTCCCTGGCTACTAGATCCAGGAAACCTTCTCGTTCAAACCACGCCGTTTCGAAAGAGAAGGTATTTTTGTTTCCCACATGCCTTGTCTCACCTGAGTCTACAAACAAAGGCGTGTGGTCCGAAATCCCACGCGTGAGAGCCTGAACCGTAACGAGAGGGAACTTCGGTTCCCATTCGGCACTCGCTAGTACCCGATCCAACTTCTCATATGTCGGATTGGGTAAAGAGTTAGCCCAGGTGAATTGGCGACCAGAGAGCTCGATCTCTCTCAGATCTAAACTCTCAATGATGGTGTTAAACATAAAAGACCATCGGCCGTCAAAGTTATCATTATTCTTCTCATCCCTCCTCCTAATGATGTTGAAGTCCCCCCCAACCAAAATGGGGAGTTGCTCCGATCCGCAAATATGAACCAGGTCAGCCAAAAACTCCGGTTTAAGCTCAGGTTATGCGGCCCCATAGACCGCCACCAGAACCCAGTTAAACCCATCTACTTCAGACCTGACTCGAAATTTGACCGCGAAGTCACCCATAACAACGCTCCGGACTTCCAGGGAGTCACATCTCACACCAAGCAAGATGCCACCGGACCTCCCTCTTGGAGGAAGACAATGCCAATCGAACTCCACTCCTCCCGACAAAGTGCTAAGAAACTGTGGCGCAAAATTATCCCTACCAGTTTCAGAGAGCGCAATGAAGTCTAAACTGTGCTCTAAAGATGCCTCTGCTAGAAACCTACGTTTAGCCAAGTCCTTAAGACCTCTGCTATTCCAGAAGATTCCTTTCATAGGTCATCATGGAATTTTTTGGCAGTACGAATCCTAGCACTCCTACGTACCGCGGATGCAGGATACACCTTCCGCTTCCACTTACGTTTAGGAATGTTATTTCCCGCAACCCGGTCCTCATAACCGTGCTCCGGTTGTGTAATTACTACTTCATCCACACCGACTTCCTCCTCGTCAGACTCCGCAGACGGAGGAACAAGATCCGCACAGAAATTGTCAAGCACCCCTACCCCCAAAGCGTCAATCTCCGCATCATTCATAGGTCTAACTGCCGCTAGGTTTCTAATGGTTTCTAAGGCCCGTTCCGCTTCCAAATCGAAGAGATCATTAATTGAGTTTGAAATTTCAGAATTATCATTCCCAAGCGATACCCCTACTTGGTTGGCATTATTAATAATCTCATCCTTAGAGAAATGCAAAATAGAATTGGATAAGTTAACTGACATACCGGTTGTGACCTCAACATCACGAAGCTTGGCCGCCCGCATAGCGCACCGCTGCTGCATATCATCCACCTCTGGAAGGTCCTGGAGACGAGAGCTCATCCGTCTCCCCTCGGAGACCGGGTCCGGGATCCCTCCGAAAGCAATTACCTCCTCCCGAGAAACGTCACTCGGAGGGGGCCTGGACGAGGGAGACCTCCGAAGGTTGGGAGAGATGCCAGGGGGAGTGTGCGCCAGGGCCGCCTGCCCTAGTCCATCCCCCCCCCAGCTCTCACCCTCGCAGCCGAGGACAACACCGGCTCGACCGCCGTCGAAACTAGTGGGTCTGGGGCCACCTGCCCCTGACGTCTGCCAATCGCCTCCGTCGGCCTCTCCACAAGCAAAGCTCCCGCGTGGCCATCATCAAGGGCCACCTTCCCTAGAGAAGGACCACCACCGCCGGACCCTGGCGCCAGAGGTGTCGACACCGATGATAAGGTAGCATGAGAGGGAGTCGTGGCCGCCTGCCCCGACGCCCCTCCCCTCGGAGAAGTAACCAAGCCGAGCTCATGCCGGCTGCACGAGGGCACCGACGGCCCTGGGAGCACCGGCGACCCCTGAGACTCTGCCACGCCTGCAACCGTCTCACGAGTGCCGTCCGTAAACCGTAGTGCCTGTCCAAAGTCCAAGACCGGAAGCGAGTGCTCAAAGGCATCGTCAGAGTCAACCCGATCACTCCACAGGCGAGGAGGGGCCGACGTCGGCTGAAAGGATCCAAACTATCAGGAATCTGGTGTTTGGATTTACACACACAGAAGTGCCCCCCCGGTGAGAGCTTTAATTTGTTGAGATAGCATTAATCACTTGCCTCTGTTAACTCTTAAGCGCGGGCACACACACATTGTCATTCAAATTACTCATTTTCTTGTCCTAAGCATTTTTGTGAAGTTTCGGAACAAAAGTTGTGACACTATATTTCATAACAACCTATAGATACATCAAACTAGTATTTTGTTCCACTTGTGTGAAAAGTGAAAACTGCTAATTAATAGCCTGATATTTTTACAGGTCATGAGATAATACACACTGTTCATGGTCCAGTGCAATTCATTATGTGAAAAATAGAAGTAGATGTAGAAACAACTAGCTAAAATAATTTCCCACAAAAAAACTAGCTAAAATAATGACTGCTTAGAACAAGACATATCTGATGAAACAATAACCCAGGAATTACCTCTTCTCTTTTAAAAGTTCTCTTAGCTTTGCAATGGATTTCTTTTCATCCCAAGTATCCATATCTTTTGTGAATTCAGCATTGCAAGACACCTGTGAGATTAAATCCTTGATGATTTTCTTTCTATCAGGCTTTTGTGAGACCGACACAAAAGCATGACAATCAAAATGCCCTTGAATCTTGCGGTAGACTTCATTCGCCAGCGTTGTCTTTCCCAATCCACCAAACCCAACAATCGACAACACCCTGCGATGATGCTTGTTTTCTTCTTCCAGCATCCACTTGGCAAGCTCGTCTCTTGGACCATCAATGCCAACAAGGTGTGCCTCCTCGGCGAAAAGAGCAGCCAACCGGGGATCCACGGTTGCATGGACCGGGGTGCTAGAAGCAACATCATCCAGCTTGTAGCTGGTCTTGAGCTCTTTCACTTCCTTGATACGTAGCTTCAGGTCGTCGATTTTGCTGGCGATCCCACGCCGAGCTCCAAGCGTCTTTAGACGCCGAGCAGTCTTGTGGAAGTACTCCTTGAAGCCGCCATCATGACTCTCGCCGTTACCAAGGTGGCGAATGAACTTGTCGAAAAGATCCTCGGTATCATAGGCCAACTCCCTCACCAGCGATACCCATTGCTTCACCTGGTCATCAGGGTCCTCTAGCTTAGCGTATCTCTGTAGAGCAGCATGCATACTGGTAAACTCGGTCCGGAGAGAGCGAATCTCGCGGCGGACCCTTTTCAGGCGGCCGCACTCATTGGCGAGCAACTCGGCGAGCTTCCCCAGCAAGGGACCCATCGCGCCTAGCGCAGCGGTCACCGCAGGCGCCATCGATCCCTCGTTTGGGTCTCTGTTTGTGTATCACTTTGAGTGGACGGAACTCACATAACTGCAGAACAAAGGGGATGGCAAGCTGCTGTCATTGAGTCACCTAACGATGGCTCAACAATCTTAATTTACAAGTAGCTAGCATATCTACGAGAAGCAACTGGGAATCAAGGAAAACATCAGCAGAACCGGATCGAGCAAAAACATGAGCAGAAGGAATGAAGCAAAACATGAGCAGCACAGCACTTGTATATACCTGATCGATGAAGCCCGCGAGCTCCCCACAGCCTCCGTGCGGGAAGAATTACTGTTGTGAAATCAGTGCTCTAGTGCAGCGCTCACCACATGTCCACAGGCACCATCGATTCCTCTTCACTCCATCTCTGCTTAGTGGGAACTGTTTCTTGTGTCTTCACTCTATCTCTCGTTTGGGTTTCTGTTTGTGTATAGCTTGGAGTGAGGAGAACTCAGAGAACTGCATGAACAAAGGGGATGGGAAGGTGAGTCTGTAGTTTGTACTAGCTAGATGCAAGCTGCTTTCGTTCACTCACCTAACGATGGCTCAACAATTAATCTTAATTTACCAGTAGCTAGCATCTCCACGAAGCAACCCAGAAACTGCGTTAGCGAATTAAGATCATGCCCACTTGTACATTTAATTAGAGTTGTTCATTTGTTCTTACGCTGCTGGGTGCGAATACGCTCATCGCATCCTAATACCATATTGCAACCGAGGCTCCCAGCCACTTGCCCACTTGTTCATTTGACTAGAACATAAAAAGCGCGCGTTGCCACGCCCGTTATAAGGTAGAATGAAGGTAAAATATAAGATTTGGATAATACAATTACCTGAAAATAATTGGATGTTAGATTTCGGAAAATCTCTTCCAAAACTGCTTGGGTCAGTGATGTAGATCAAGGAAAAAAAATCTATGTTTTGTTCAAGCTAGAAAATATTCTGATTTCACTAAACTGTCGTTTCAAATGGGTCACACTAATGATGCATACATATTATCGTGGTCTTTAC
Source organism: Aegilops speltoides (assembly GCA_021437245.1). Taxonomy (NCBI): domain Eukaryota; kingdom Viridiplantae; phylum Streptophyta; class Magnoliopsida; order Poales; family Poaceae; genus Aegilops; species Aegilops speltoides. The sequence goes on along the minus strand of CM038141.1, from coordinate 17,139,667 downwards.
AAAGTTTCCGTTCAAAATTGAGCATACCGTGATACCACTGGCAGATCTACCATCTCTCCCGCCTTATGTGAGATAAGTTTCTATAGTGAGTTTGTATGAAAAATTAAAATTAATAAAATCGTAGACAATCCAGGCTTCGAGAATTTTCTCGGTTTGCAATGTGTTTTGAATTAAACGGCTCCAGCTTGTGCATGTGTACATGTGACTTCAGCTCACTTGCGGTGACTTTGTTATTCGCTCAAAGAGTTATACCTCCTCGGACACTCTATGAAACAAAAAACTCCTCACTATCATCTGTTCATGTTGGTTCCTGCGTACCACAATTAGGATATGAAATCTATACAACAAAACAGAAATTTTCATATAGCCTTCAAATGTGAAGATAAGAAAAAGTTGCTAGAGAGATACCTTACAGGAACTCAGTTATGTTGCTGTCATAAATAATAATGCTTAGCATGAAGCTGGGAAGCATCTATTTCCATTCCTCCCATGCCTGTTTTTAAATAAAAATAAGAGCATGTTAGCAAGAAAAGAACCTTTCAAGTTTCAAGGATGCTGAATTAATCGGCAATGAAAAAACACACCCTCATATAAGGCTGGTAATAACTAATATGCTCTCATGAGTAAGCCGAGCTATAGTTACCACACTTGGCAAAGCTTAAGTACCAAAACAAACACATCCTCCAAAGCTACATCACTGCAGGCGGAGTAGAGCAGTATTTGCACACTTGTTTCTGCATACGGAGATTTTACCTCGACTGATGCAACCTTGAAATAGTGGACTAATCACAACCTAAATCCTTCCTGTAGAGCACGCGGTCCTTTTGGATTAAGGTAAAGTTATGATTTCCCTTCTAAACACCAAAACTGGTAGTACATAAAGCATGCATCAGAACAGGTAAGAAAATCTTGCCTTATCATACATAATAGAAACATTAGCAACGAGAATCGGTACAGAAGATGGAGATTGTCTCATAATCTTGGGGGTCTTGCTCTGTACTGTTTTTGGTCATCGATCTCATGGGGCAGCCGAGAACGCTAGCTACTTGGTTGAGAGGAAACTCTCAGTAATGAACAAACAGTACCAAAGGAATGGAGGGGAACGCCAGTGGAGGACAGCAGCCAGCATGGAATGGACGGTGACGACACGTGCTGCCGCCACAGCCGCCATGGAGCAGGACACGGCATGGGAAAGAAGGGATCCACCATAGGGGGGTTGGTGCGGTGGAACAGTAGAGGGCACCGACTCCCAGAGGGGCACGTTCCACTGGACCTCCTGGGCCTTTAACCTACATGGCCCGATTACCCACACAACGCACAGCTCGTTCCGCGGAGCAGCGGCCGGCGAAACGGCTACTCAAGCGGATCAGACTGTTAAATGATTATTAATTAGCGTAAAAAAACCTGTGGGATGACCGAGCTCAAATCTTGGACGTTCGTGACAGTGATCCGACGGTGGGGAGCTCCAAATCACTGTGGTGGCTCATAGGTCACTGCGTTATACTGTTTTTTAATTAGAATTGTTCTTACCATGATTAGTGCGAACAATGGCACAATGCCAATCTCATCCTAATAGTATAATATTGCAACCGAGGTTCCCCATAGTTAATGGAATACTAGCTCCAGATTAAAACATTGCATGCCGCCCTAGAGCAGAAAACATCAATCGATCGAAGAGAAAACAACGGGCGTCACCGTCACCTGGATGGACCTGGTCATCCTCTGTCAAGCCGGCCGGCAGTGGGCTTGGTAATGAGGGCGCCGGTGACGTGAACAACATTACAGGCAACTACATTTTCTTAGCTCCAAAAAAAAGGCAACTACATTTCCATAACAGGCTCATGTGTACAGCAATATCGAGACAATCCAAGTTTACTACAACCTCTGGCGACTCGGGGGTAAAAAAAACCTAGCGCCGCCACCCTCTTCCCCTTCCCCTCAGCCGTCCTGCCGCCGCCAGAGGACGCCCCCGGCGAAGCTCGGGCCGGCCCCAAGGAAGGCGGCGGCGGGGCGCCAGGTCCTGGTCTCGGAAAGGAGATCCACTCCGAGGCAGCGGCAGAAGGAGGCACGGCGAGGCGCGAGGTGGGCGGCGCGCGGGCTGGACCCGATCTGGGGTTCCGGCGCGCCCTGGCGACACGGCTGTGCAGGGGCCCGCGTGCACGGCGCGAGGCCGCTTCGAGCGACGCGGTGGCGCGCGGGGGGTTTCCCCAGAGCCGATCTGCTAGGGTTGGCCTTCCCCCCGTGGCGCGGCTCTCCTCTCCCACGAGGCACCGCGGCTGGCGGCCTGCCTGCGCTCGGATCCATGGCGGCGGCCATGGCTGGTGGCACGCGGCGCAGCTTGGCGGCGGGCGGCGCCGGCGTGGACAGGTGGGCCACTTCCCTGGCCATGTGGATGGCGGGGAGGTGGTGGGCTTCGGCTGCGGCAGCGGTTCCTCGCTGGATGTTGGTGGCCATGGTGATGTTCGTCCTCGACCCCGATCTACTCCGATCTGCAGCGGATCCGGCCCTTGGTGGCTTGGGTCACCATTCTTGGGTGCTGGCCTTGCAGATCCGGTGGCCGGAAAGGTTCCGGGGGAATCTCTTGGCCGGCGTGGCGGCCACTCCGATGGCAGTGCCTTTGGGTGTTGCTTCCCTCGTTGGAGGCTTCGGAGAGGACCTCCTTCCGTCCACCCATCCCAGGAGCTCAGGTGAAAACCTCAGACCCCCCCTGTTCCAAGCGACGCGACACCACGGTGGCATGCTCCTTCCTGAAGGCGTTGCTCGGGGGCTGCTCAAGCGGCGGTGGAAGTGGCGGCGGTTCGGTATCGGCATATGCATTCAGGTCAGTTTCATCTTGGAGGCTGCGGCAACATAGGCGACGCTCGTCTGGTGGAGCGACTGCCGATGGTCGAGGCATCGTCGACAGTCTGTGCCATCAGGTTCGGGATGCTCAGGGGGAAACCCCAGATCTGGGTCTTCCGGATCGGATGATGATGGCGTTCTATCGCTTCCCCTTCTGGGGGCATCGTCTTGGAGCAAGTGCTGGCTGGAGGGATGGTGGAGCGGTGTTTCATCTCACACATTGGATGGCGGCGGAGATCGATGGCATGGCGCTGTGGAGACTCGGCGTCCGATGCGCGGAGATGGGCTCACGCAGGAGGAGGTTGCTGTCTGGCGTCATGGTGGTGTCGATGGCAGAGTGGCCAGACAAGGTAGAAGCCTCAATATGATTTGAAGACCTGTGAAAGATGGCGGTGACGACACACGAGTGCGTCTGACCGGATTGTGCCCCAGACCTGGTATGTGGCTTGGCTGGGGCTTTCGAATGAGTTTCGGCTTCCGGCTTTTGATGTTAGGCTTAGGTGAGTGGTTTGGGTAGTGGCCCAGCTAGCACCCCTTCATCATTTTGGATAGGAGTAGGGGCATATGTCGCCAAGATGGTGGACTCAGGCACATTGTTGTAATACTTTGTAAGGTCCTTAAGAATAATCAATAAAGTGGCCGTATGCATCTCCCAGATGCAGAGGCCGGAGGTCATCCTTCTTTTCTAAAAAAAAAGCTGCAGAATTGTTTTGCGAGGCCCCGATCCAAAGGAGTTGATCAAGATGGATCCAGTAGCAGGGAAGGATCGGCTGAGTTTAAACCAAACTTCCTTAGCAAATGGGCACTGACAGATGAGATGTGCATCCTCTAACTGATCGCAAAGGGGGCAGGAATCATTGTGGTCACATCCTCTAACTCTTAATCTATGTGCCATGGGCAGTCAATTTTGTGCCGCTGCCAAGTGAAGAATACTTTCCCCTCCATCTTTACTTTCCAAATAATCTTTAGGTCCAGCCTCGCAATTGGTCCTTCAAACTGGCAGTCATAAGCAGATTTCGCCGAGTAATCACCAGAGGTAGTATATACAGAGCCAACGAACAGTATCATTGTCAGATAATAAAACAGTGTTCTCAATTTGCCGCCATAACGAGATGAAGCAACCGAAGTTATTGGCATTGGATAATCGTTGAAGGCCTTTCATCCATCTGCCCTCATTCAGGCCTTGAGTAACTGTAGCGTTCTTTCCTCGAGCAAGGTTAAAATAGTTAGCAGCCAAAGCCTTGGGTGCTTGATTGTTCAGCAGTCTGCCAGACCAGAAAATGACCACTTCACCATTTTCCAACTGACATGACAGTCGATGCATTGAAAGGGCCGAGCCATTCCAAGGGTAAACTGGAGCCTTCCAAGAAAGCCAAGGCCATCTGATGCAAAGGGCACGACTGAATAAACTTAAGTTCTTGACACCAGGTCCACCAATGTGCTTCGGGGAACAGATTTGTTTCCAAGTGGGGCTTGCTTTGGTAGACACCCCCCCCCCCAAACAAAACGTAGAAGGGCAGAATGGGCATACGGAAGAAACGTATACCCACCTCGTATTGTACAGCTCTGCCCGGCATACGTATACCGCGTGAATGAAAAAAAAAACTACCCATGATCTAAGCCCGGCCCCATCTTCTCGCCCGCCCATCTGGTCGCCCGCCCGCCGATCACGCGGTAGTTCCAAAGTTGGCAATCGCCGCCGCCACGGATCGCCGCCGTCCGAACCCCGTGCGAGGCCACCCTCGGCGTCTGAACGTCGCCCGTCGCCGCATCTCACTGTCCCAACTTCACCCGTCGCCGCATCTCGCCGTCCCAACGTCGCCTGTCGCCGCATCTCACCGTCGTCCGACGACGCGGACGTGAAGGGCGCGACGTCTGACGCCGCCCTCGCCGCCCGAACCCCGTCCGACACCGCCCTCGCCGTCGCAACGTCGTCCGTCGCCGCATCTCACCGTCGTCGTCCTACGCCGGGGACGTGAAGGGCCCGACGTCTGACGCCGCCTCCGCAGCACTGTCGTCGAACGCCGGCGACGTCTACACCGCAGGCCAAGGTTTGTCATCTAAACCTAGCGGGCATTAACTAGATTTTTTATAGGACTGCTGAAAAAGTATATGAAATTTTGTACCAAAATTTAATTTTATCTTGCAAAATAACCATTATCTCCCCATCTTGTTATCCATATAAGTTGGAGGAGGGATTAAAATCACAATAGTTAAGGGAAGGGAATTTGGGTGAATATTAGCTGGGATAGATTCAGGTTTAGCGTGAGGAATACATGCATGCAAACTCATTTTTTTATTCTTCTTTTTTTGCAAATAAGTTGCGTTGGGCACTAAATTCGTTAACAGTACATGAACGAGTAATTACACAGTTGATGCAGGCTGGGCATTCGTTTCTGGTGCCCGTAACTGCGCATGCGTGGTGTTGTGTGTTTTCTACTGGATAATAGATGTACTAATGAGCTGGGATGAAAGTAGTAATAGCAGTAGTAAAAATATTGTTTTTCTGGAGGGTAGGCTTGAGCCTGTTTAAGCCTGTCTAGTAGACTCGCTGCTGGATAGAAGTGAGGGCTAGTTCATGCATGTACGGATTTAGGGTTTAGGGTTCATCAAAACCTCCCGCCGCAGCGCCTCCTGTACGGACTAGGGCATGATTTACAGAACTAGCGTTGCTTTGGGCATGATGCATTGTACTAAACCTAACACACGATGTTTTGCAGTTCTGTGAGTTAGGCGTGTTGACATGGACGAAGAATCCGCATTCGGGAGGGACGAGAATGGTACTGATAAGGTGACTAAGACCGATAACGATAATTTGAACGAAGATGATGACAGCAGTGACGACGATTCCGTCTCGTCATATGATATCTTACCTCCGGAGGATTTTGATAATAATGAACATGGTGCAAATAGCGAAAACGTAAGTGGCGTATATTTTGTTTTTATTTTTGAATTTGCAAAGTATGGCATGGCTAACTGTATATCTTTGTGTACAAATTTCCAGGAAGATGTGGATGTTGACAATGTGCAACATAGTTGGCAGGAATCATTTGCAGATAACTTGAGCCAGGTTAGTTGATAGATGTTGTACATCGATCAATAGTATGATTTAAATGATAATAATTGACATATATATTTTCAAATGGATGTTGTAGGAGGAGTCAGATGGTCCAAGCGTTGATCACGATGAGGGAGAGATCGATATTGAGGAGGCTCAAAGGCAGCAGAAGATGCTTGAGACACATTGGAAGGTCATGGCTATGACCTTTCGGTCGCAAGGGGATGCATACATATTCTACAACAATCACACCAGAGAACACGGGTTTAGCATCAGGAAACAGAAGGTGAAACGAGGTGCTTCGGGAATTATTCGGTACCGGCGGTTTCTTTGCTCCAGGGCAGGGAGAAGGCAGAGCAAGTTCATAACCATGGAGGGCCGCAAGCGCAGGCTTAGACTGGAGACTCGTTGTGACTGCGGTGCACATATGGTGGTGAAGCTGGACAGAGAACGTGGCGTTTGGTTCGTTGCATCATTCGTGGATGATCACAACCACGCGATGGCTCGGCCCGACGAGGTTTGTTTTTATGGTCACACAGACGGATTGGAGATGGGCAGAGGGCCGAGATATTGGCGATGGAAGCGGCCGGGATAAGAAAGCATATTATAATGGACAACTTCATCAGCAGATACGGTTCGTACGATAAGTGCGGGCTTATCAGGAGGGACATTTACAATCTTTGTTGCAGAGACCGCCACCACCACACCCCGACCACGCACCGACCGGATCCCGCCACCACGCACCGACCGGATCGGCCTCGCTCCCCGCGCCCAGCGACTCTGAGCCGCCCGACCGCATCCTCCTCGATCGATCTCCCCGCCCCCATGCACGCCTCCAACACGTCTCCCGCAACGTCCGCATCCTCCTCAATCTCCCTGCCCCCATGCACGCGTCCAACATGTCTCCCGCAACGTGTACTACCTATTCAGCGCCCACACACACAAAAAAATTTGCCCGACCGCGAGTGGCGCCCGCGCGGGCGAGGGGAGGGGGGCGTCGGCCGTGGGCCGTGGGAGGGGGCGAGTGACACCCTGCCTCTATGGGCCGAACTGGGCCGGCAGGTGATAGCGCAGAAAACGGCCTCATTAGCCTTGCGGCGGCCGCGTGCACTGAGGGACACGTTGCAGCGCGATTTTAGTCCCACCTCGGAAGCGGAGGGGCGCGAGGAGCGACTTAAATAGCTGCCTCCGCCCCCACTTTCGAACTCATATGCTATAACTCACCACTGCCCCATTGCACCACGATGATGGGCCCTTTAGTGGGCTAAATGAGCCGCCCGAGTCGCCTTCGGGCTTGATATGGGTATATTCTGTAAGCTACTATGGCTCAGCATCGGTGGTTGGGCATTTTTTAAGTAACTTAAATTTTTTGCCGGTATTTCATGTGTTTACTTCATCTTTTTTACTTTCATGTGTTAACTTCATATTTTTACAAAATCAAAATATCCCATTAATAACAAAAACATTTTCATGTGTTTACTTCATCTTTTCCTGCTGATGTTGCGTGCAGTGCAGTGTTCGTGTTAGGTGCACCCTGTGGCGTACCCTCGCGTTTGCGTGCATGGCGCATGCACGTGCGCTTGGTGCTGTTAGGTGCACCCCGTGGTGTATGCGTGCGTTTGCGTGCATGGCACATGCATATGTGTGCGCTGTCGTCGGTGGTGCGTGCTTTCGATACGCTGGGGTTGTTAGTAACTTAAATTTTTTGCCGGTATTTCATGTGTTTACTTCATCTTTTTACTTTCATGTGTTAACTTTATATTTTTACAAAATCAAAATATCCCATTAATAACAAAAACATTTTCATGTGTTTACTTCATCTTTTCCTGCTGAGGTTGCGTGCAGTGCAGTGTTCGTGTTAGGTGCACCCTGTGGCGTACCCTCGCGTTTGCGTGCATGGCGCATGCACGTGCGCTTGGTGCTGTTAGGTGCACCCCGTGGTGTATGCGTGCGTTTGCGTGCATGGCATATGCATATGTGTGCGCTGTCGTCGGTGGTGCGTGCTTTCGATACGCTGGGGTTGTTTGAACTGTTTTTTTTTCTTTTGATATTGGTTGTAGCAGCTTTTTTGTATTTTTAGATAATTTTGTTCCCAGTGCTGAAATTTTTGTATTTGCAGAAAAATTTTGTTCCCACTAAAGAAGAGGCTACTGCTGCGTCTGGTGCTTCATATTATTGGTTTAGTAAATCTATTGCTGTTCATGCAGCTTAATTTTGTTCCCAGTGCTGAAATTTTTGTATTTGCAGAAAAAATTTGTTCCCACTAAAGAAGAGGCTACTGCTGCGTCTGGTGCTTCATATTATTGGTTTAGTAAATCTATTGCTGTTCATGCAGCTGTTCAGAGGGGCCGTTCGTATTATGGCAGTCCGGATCTGATCTGACATGTCAGTGGTGTGGGGCTTTTTATTGGTTCCGTGAGGGCTCAACTTATCACCGGGCGTCTACTATTCGAAGACCTGTTTATTATACAACCATTCCATTACTCATTGAAGCAACATAATTTCGTTCATATTTAGGATATTTTACATTCGAACGAAATTTTACATGAAAAAAGATTCAACTAATCTAACTACTCCTCCTTGCTACTCAGAAGATCAACCACTACCGTCTGCCCGCTGTCTTCACCGCCGTCTTCGCCTTCGTCTGAGTCATCGGAACTGTCCAAGTATCCGAAAAATTCGTCCACGGTAGACGACTGCTGCGCTAGTGTATCGGTCGACTCCCTGATCGCCTGCCAATATCCCGGCTCGTCTGCCGGGTCCCTCGGGTCAAAAACATCCTCCGGCGGCATCCAACCGGTCTCTGACGTGGAGTTCCGGATCGCGCGGATAAAACCCGGCGACTCCAACGGGTCGCCCTCATCTTGCATCGCCGCTAGTTCCGGCGGGATGTGAAACTCAGGCGGCGGCGCTGGGCGGCGGAGCGGCGGCGCGCGCTGCTGCGCGCGCTAACCGGCACGGGCCTGCACAACCGGGGCGGCGGGGGGCGCGAGGGGCGCGTTTGGAGCGTCCGCACGAATGCCCCGAGACTTGTAGAAGCTGACGACGGTGTCGAAGTCACGGCCTACCCAAAAGTTGAGGCGACCTTCGGGGTTCCATGGACCGGGTTGTGCCGGACCAGGCGTGGCATAGCCGTCGCTCGTCACGTGCCAGCCGTGTGCTAGGCGACATGACGGCGGCACGGGGGTGTCGTGCCGGTAGATATCCACGGTCTGCGGCCCGCTGAGGCTAGAGGGCCACAGACCGCCCGGCGCGGCGCCACGTCCACCACCTCGTCCACCACCACTGTCGCCGCCTCCGCCGCCGCCAACCGCCCGGCGACTGCCCCTGCGCCTCCACTGCCGCCTCCCCAGCCGAACCAACGCCGGCCGAAGCATCCGCGTCCACGAGGCATCGCGCCGGAGAGAGCGCCGCCCCGGAGATCGATCGGAGAACGCGGGGTCACGGACGGTCTCTAAGAGGAGAGGCGGTTTATGAGAGGCTAGCGCGCGGGTCAGGGGCGGTTTATGAGAGGCTAGCGCGGGTCGGGGCGGTTATGGGAGGCGAGGGTCGGGCGCGGGTCGGGGCAGGCGAGGCGGCAGCGGGGCGGGCGGCGGCAGCGCCTCGGCTAACGCGAGGCGTAGGCGGCAGCGTGGCGCAGGCCGAGCGGAAGCGGCGCCGCAGGCCGAGGCGAAGCGGGCGCCGCAGGACGAGGCGGAAGCGGGGGCGGCCGACGCGAGGCGGAAGCGGGCGCCGCAGGCCGAGGCGGAAGCGGGGGCAGGCCGCAGCACTGCAATCGGCAGCGGGGCCCGTAACCGCGCCATCCATGCATGCATGCATGCCTGTTCGCGCGTAATTAGCGTAGGACGTGGGCGTGCGGGGGTTAGCGCTGCCGGGGCGACCCGGCCGAAAAAAAACAAAAGCGTATACATATACGTACACATTACGAGCGGGACAGCAGGCGGGCGGCCTCTTTTTTAATTTTTGCCCATTGCGCCCTCCGTTATGAAAGGGTATGGAACAATCTTAGCCGTCCTTGTGTTGAAGGGGGTCTACCGAAGCGGAAGTGTTGTTTCCAATTGGTAACCTCCAGAGGCCTCTTCATCTCCTCTCCAGAGAAAGCTTCTTCTAATCTTATTGAGATAATCCACTTTGAGGGGGCAAACAGGGAAAGATAATAGGTAGCGATCGAAGTGACAACAGAGTTGGCGAGGGGTCAATCTGCCGGCCCTATTTACAAGTTTCCCTTTCATGTATAAAACCCATCCATTGGAACCACAACGAAGATTAGCCATATGAAACCACGCTCGGGTGGGCAGTGTATAATTCACAAGATGTAGATATCAAGCCCTTAATTACATCAAAATCAATAACGCATTCATATGTATATATGCATTAACATTGTTGTAAAATAAAATTAACTGAGGACGGACGCATGCAAGATGGTAAATACACAAATTAAACGAATAACGAAAGCTCTGCCGCCCACTACTAGGAAAAGGCATGCTAGTGGCGCACCAGTTTTGCCTTCTAATGGCGCACTACTGGTGCGCCACTAGCATCACGTAACTGAAGAGTGGTAACAGAAATATCAAGTATTTACAGTCAGTGGCGACGGCGAGGAAGAGAACAAACAGACTAAAGGAGATTAGGAAGGAGGATGGTATGGTGGTGGAGGAAGGGGAGGCTTTAACTAATTATGTGCGCTCATTTTTTCAGGAACTTTTTAATTACATCATCGAACCCCCATCGCATAGACGAACTAATAGATAAAGTCCAACCAAGAGTAACTGAGGCGATGCATGCGATTCTTGACGCCGAGTTTACCAGGGAGGAAGTGAAGGCGGCTCTAGATCATATTGGAGATCTGAAGGCGCGTGGACCGGATGGCATGCCGGCTATCGTATTCAAGAGGCATTGGCAGCTCATGGGAGACCAGATAGTGAAAGAAGTTCTAGTAGTGTTAAATGGAGGGGCGATACCAGAAGGATGGAACGATACTATGGTGGTGCTGATTCCCAAAGTCAAGAACCCGCAAAGGATCAAGGACCTCCGGCCAATAAGCCTCTGTAATGTAGTATATAAGATGGTTTCTAAGGTACTAGCAATCAATGTTTCAGAACTACACATAGCATCACTACTTTCGACTCGACTCATGGGGGAGTGGAGCGTGGATGAAGCCGCCGTCTGTCGTGATGGTCATGAAATCGCAGGCGTTGTCAGCCTGCATTTGTAGCGTTGTGTCTATCTCACGGTTGGACGGTTGATATCTGAGGTAGAACTACCCCGAGGTACGAAGGACATCTTGATGGATAATTTCCGCAAACTCCGACTGGATGCGAAAGAATTCTTGTCTGATGTCCGCGTCCTGGATTGCCGACAAGCTCGCGGCCCAATCTTTGAGATTATCTGGTAGCAGAAGGTGATGATGGTCCTATACGATCGCCCGCATGTGATGGAGGGCGTAGTAGGCATCCTTCTGACCGCCAGGCGGCTGCTTGACGCAGGAGAACTTTGTATTGTGGGCAAACACGTGCGCGTCGTACCGCCTACGAACTGGCTTGGTGAAGGTGCCTCCAGATTTGGCATAGCCAGGGAGAACATCATCAAGAACTTTCTTGATATTTGTGTAGTCTATCTTGGAGTCACGGTCCGGGTCGAAATACGTGACCATGGAATATTTCGGGCTTAAGAGGATGAGTGTGCAATGTGTGTCACTGCACAGAACACGGAATGTTAGAAAAAAAAGATCGATCGAAATCTAAGAAATCATATGTTACGGGGCGGTTAGGGGATGACTTACTCGGGAAAGTAAGGCACGAGGAAGTTATCCTTATCTGGGTTTGCCAGAATGACGCCTTCGAGGTAAGAACTCGCGACATGCCGGTCCCCAGCGCTACACAAGTTCTTGGCACGCATGTAGAAGGGGTCGACTATCACGATGTCCGGGGTCTTGTCTCTAATGATCCGCATCTCCATACTCAGCGAAAACAACCGAACAAAGGTGTAGTGCAGCGGATGAAGGTTAAACATAGCAAAGATGTCATCAAACCGCAGGACGATCGTACCCCCGATGGGGCCATCCACAAAGCCCTTGCCCTCTGGCACCTTGGCCACGAAAACCGGGTATGCCACATCATTCTCTCTGAGACGCCACTTCTCCAAAGAAAGAACACTGTCATGCAGACTCTTTATAGCACCTGTTGCAGCATTGAGCATATTTGTCGGTAGCATCGCCCTACCCGCCACATGCACCCTCCTCGAGATATCCTTAGGTGAAGGTGGCCCGTCCTGAGCACGGATCGTACTTGGTGCTGGCTGGCTCGCACCCTTGTTACTCTTTCTTTTCCGTCCCTTCTTCTTCTGTTGTAATGGGACCGAGTTCTGCTCACAAACCGCCTTCTTGAGTGTGTTGGGGCTGATAATATTTGGCTCCTCGGCTATCTGAGGCTCGGTGAAGTCGGCAGCTGGAGGCGTCTCCTGAGAACTGAACGCCAGACGACACCTGTTGCAATTGGGTTTCTCCGCCATACCAGCTAGACCGCGGTCGTCTTTTGTAGGGTTGGGTTCTTGAGAAAGAGGCCAGCAGAATTCGTCATCGTACCCATGTTCGGCAAAGTACTTATCGACGTTGCTAAATGTACGGCCATCGTCGTTGCCGTCGTCATTCAGATCCTGTGCCATATGCATGTTCGGATCCTGTGCCATAGGGATGTCCGGCATGTCCGGTAGCGTTGCGGCGGTCTTGCCATGGCTTGGCGCCAGCACGACTGGCAGTGTTGTCTTTGGGGTGGTGTCCCCCGCCCCCAAACGAATCTGGCTCTTCGGCCAAAGCAGGGGCCAGCTTATGCAGGCGCTGAGGGTCATCAGATCATCTTCGTCGGCCCCGGCGTGTCGAATCGGAGGTAACAACTCGTCGCAGCCTGGCAGCACCCGAACCAGTTCAACCCTATACATGGTGGGTGGCATCGGTTTACCGTGGAACACGGGGTTGCCCGGTTGAATGATTTTGCCCTTGGCGACATCGACCAACTCGTCGTTCATGAAGTGCAGGAGAGTGCACGGAACGTCGGCGGCACCCTGCAACAACATGTAGGTCGTCAGGGATGCCCAGTCAAAGGCAAAAGGAGATGAAGTCCTCGGCCGAGAGGCTTAATTAGTTACCGTGATGATGGCGTCGAGCTCCGCTAATGTCGAGGCACCGCCAATGGCGGGCATGCAACTGACGGAGGGGCCGCTTGCTGCCGTGGTGCCGGCCAGCGTACACCCGGGGGCATTAAGATCCAATGTCGGCCGTGCCAGCGTCAGAGACACCAATACCGCCACCGCCGGAGACATCAATGGCGCCGCCACCACGTTCTGCGAGCTGCTGGCCGTGAAGCTGGGAATCGGGGGCGGCCCCTGTTGGCCACCCGCAATCCACATCGTCAGCCCATGAATCAAGGTAGGCATAATGCCGGTGAGCGTCGATCCCAGTTGTTGTTGCACTTGCTCTTGGATAATCTCCGGAATCCGCGCCACTTGTGCCTTGAGTTCTTGAACCTCGCGCGACTGTCTTTCCGGGCTGGTCTTTTTCTCCTTTCGCCCACCAGCGGTATAGTATGACGACCATTTTGTGGACAAGCCTTTGCCGGCCACACGACCAGCTGACGACGGCTTACTGAGCTTATCCTTGTTTTTCATTACGTTCAACGCCCTATTTAGAGTGCTGTCCCAAGCATGGGTGCTCTGAGACGACCCGGCGCTACTGCTTTCAGTCTCCTTCGCCAGAACAAGCTCAAGCGCCCTTGTCTTCGGATCCGTGGTAAGATCCTTTGTTATCGGGTCCTCCTTGTACCGGGCCCTGACATAGTTCCTGGTCTGCTTGTCACTGTTGTATTTCTCGAAGCGGGGCGGTAGGCCTTGCTCGGCACGCTCCGCGTCCTCCTTATCCCATATAGGCTCCGCCACTCTGTAACCGCCGGGACCGAGTTTGTGTTCCCCTAAGTTCAACTCCCGCATTTCTTTGCCCCACTGACTTGATTCGGAGGTTGCACTACTCTCGCACTTGATCTTGAACTTCTTGTAGTCATCTTCGTTGATCAAAGGATTTTTCGCCTTGATCTTCTCATAACTATCTCCTTTCTCAATCATTCTCTTCACCGCGCTTCTCGACAGGGCCGTGCTCATCCTCGTGAGGGCGGCACTGTTCACTTTATTCCCTGAGAGGCGTATGTTTTCAAATTCAACGGGGAACTTGTATCATTCGTGCAGCTTCGTGAAGAGGAGGTTGCGCAAATTCCCTCGGTCTTATGCCTAAGGTTGTTCGTGTTGATCGAGAAGGTGCTCCGGAGAATGCACCCGAGGTGAACCGAGTGCCCCTTGACTATATGTTTGGGCTCCGTTGGATTCCCGTCGGAATCCACTTGAGTAAATTCCTCCTTGACGGTGCGGAGCGCGTTCGGGCGCCGGTCCTTCCGTTGCCTCTTCGGTTGGCTGCCATCTGTGCGTCCGCCGCCATCATCAGTGGTGGCATCCTCGGCGGCACCATCAGTGGTGGCATCCTAGGCGGCGCCATCAGTGGTGTCATCCCCGACGCCACTAGGGGTTGTGTAGTCAGGATTGGTGTCTTCCGCGGCGTCCTCATAGCGGTGATGTTCTTTCTCCAACTCCTGGGACAGCTCCCAGAATTGCTTGCCGCCCGAACCACCAGCCTCATTGTTGTGGGCCATGTTTCGCTCTAAATAGGAAAAAGTTTGGTCAAAAAGTTGGTTATTGTCAAGGAACAAGATCATGGTCTCATCATTTAGGGTTTGTCGACACCGAGGCATCCTAAAAGCTAAGCTTTTATCATTTAGGGTTTGTCAATGCCGAGGCATCCTAAAAGCCTAAGCGTACATCATTTAGGTTCTCATCGACACCGAGGCATCCGGGGCAGCCAAGTTAAGTTTTCATCATTTAGGGTTTATCGATGCCGAGGCACCCTAGGTTGGGCCTAATCACTTGGCACTAATCACTTGGCTCTATTGCCACCTATGTTAGGTTTATCATCTAGGGTTTATTGATGCTAAGGAGAATTCTAAGTTGGGCCTAATCACTTGGCTCTATTGCCACCTATGGTTTAATGCAGCAAGAATGGCGGGGCAGTTGATCCTACTTAACTAAGTACTAAGATACCCCGGCCCATGCATTAGTCGCAAGTATCCAATATGTCCTATTTTTAGCAAAGTCATGCTAAAATTCACGGAAAATTTCAGCATGACCTTTGCTGAAAATAGGACATATGGAGTACCCGAATTTGCCGGAACGGAAGTTAATCGACATTCGGCAAACTCAAGGGCCTCTCGGGGTACCTGCAAAATCATTATCCCCGCGTAATGAAGTCGTCAATGGGTCATTTCAGAAGATCACAAGTAGCATCATCACAAGTACAACATCATCACAAGTACAGCAGCAGCAGAAGTGAATACAGGCATAACAGCAGCAACAACAGGTTTATTCTTCTTCTTCATAAACATTAATTGGTGTGGGTGACTCTATCTGCCCTCTAATGACTCACTCAACTTAACAGGACAACCCACAAGCATTGTTTTGATTCCAACAGCTGCTGTAAAATACATCCAGCAAAGGTGCTCTAAAATCAGAAATACTACCCCCCAAATCTTTAGCTCAATTCTGAAAATACATGGTCTTCTAGTTACAATACTACCCCCAACAGTCAAAATTTCAAACCACACACTAACTTTCAACTATAAACAAAACTGACTTGCTGTTAATGAACAGTGGCTAAAGATATATAAAACTCCATTGCAAATGTGCCATGTCAATAAAACAACTCATGGAAGTAAACTACTACCAGGCTCAAAAGTCAAGTAAACTGAAGATTATGACAGCTTGCAAACACAGGACCATGTCATTATCATGGCAGTCCACTATATATTTTTATAACAAAATACATCATTATCAGGGCACATTATGGCCATTTACTTACATGATGCTAACTGTACCTAACTGAATTTTTTGACAGTAGCTCAAGTTTTTCACTGTAGCTCCTCACTGTCTGTCACCTGCAACACTTTTTATGCTAGAAGCTCAAGTTTGTGCCATTGGAGCAAATAAGCAGGAACCAACATATGTAAGGTTTGAACAAGACTCGTCATCAATATATATAAGCAGGATGCTTGTAAACAAATGAACACTAAGAGCAGAATGTTCTTGCAACAAACATTATTGTGTGACATCGAAAGGCATCACTCTGCTTAAAGGGAAGGATGACTTAAGTGGCTAGATGTATATTATTGCACCACTTGATCTGCACTTCTCTATATTATATGATGTACTGTAGAACTTGAGCAAAAAAAAGATAGATAGGAACATATTTCTCACCTTGGAGGTGTTGCTGCTGCTGCACTGTCTGAACTTCACTTCCTTTACCTCCTTAGAAACCTGAAATATGCAGATGTTAGAAAGGTTCTAATTTGTATATGATGATTCTAAGAAAAGGGAAAAGGTGTATCAAGAACAGATTCACATGTCTGGCTGTTAGCCATTACAAACTTAAATTTATCTATTTCTGTATCTCACAAACTATCATAAATGAATAATAGTACACTTAGGAGCTCACTGAAAAGCAAGGACATATTCATGATCTAGTTTAGCAGCAGGTTGCAATATTCCCCTAATTGCAAGATGCATCATTTCTAATTAATTAGGAGAACCTAACTAGCGAGTCTCTGATTCGTTTATACCGTCAATAAAAAAATTCTACAAGAAAAAAAAAGGCAGGCCAAATACTCATGTCACTTCCATTAGGGCATTATCTTCCTACAACTACTCATCTTCAGCAGCACATGATACTGCTACTGTATCTAATACAACAACATGACACTTGTTACTGTATCTAATGTTCCTACAACTACTGTATCTACAACAGTAGCACATGATACTGCTACTGTATCTACAACTACAACTACTACAACATCATAAAACTACTATGCATCATCTTCCTACTATACTTGCTACTCATCTTCAGAACCAAACAACAGCAAAAACATGATCATCTTACTAAACAAGTTCAGAGCAGTCAGTTTCAATACAGTTCAGAAACCACAAACCCAGCCTAAATGGCACACATCACTCAAGTCATAACTTGTTTACAGCGAACAGACAAATAAAATTTGACAATGGTAATACCAGAGTAAGTAGATTTAGGGGATTTAGGGGATCTGCCTCGTGTCACTATTTGGCTTTGAACTGAAGAATTGGCTTTGGTTTTTATTCAGACGACCTACACTACCACGGTCAAGGGGAGGGAGGGAGGGAATGGGGAATGGTGGAGAGAGGGAGAAAGGAGGAAGGAGGAGAGGTACCTAGTCGCCGGAGGGGTCGGGGTCGGGGTCGGCGAAGGGGTAGGGGTCGGGGTCCGAGCTCGTCCAGGTCCTCGCTCGCCGCGGTCGAAGGAGAGCAAGGGCCGGTGGCGGAGGACGGCAGGGGCAGGCGGGGTGGGCGCGTCATGGCCGCGCTCGCCGGCTGCTGCAGGGGCTGGAGGAGGCCCTTGCTCGTCGGAGGGAGGAGGAAAGGAGGAGGAGGCGGCGGCCTCGGCGATCCGTTCGAGGCCTTGGGCGGCGGGGTGGAGTCCCGAGGTCGGGCGGCGGCATCGGGCAGGCAAGACCACAGCGGCGGCGTCGTCGGCGGCGGCAGCAGCGTCTTGCAAGCCGGACGGAGGGGGCGGAGCAAGGGGGCGGCGGCGTACGGTTGGGGTCGAGTGGATCTGGCGAGGGAGGGAGGGAGGACACAATGCGAGGGGAATAGGTGGAGTGGGGGGAGTATTCTAATGGCGCACCTCCCCTAGTGCGCCATAAGTACGACGATTCTAATGGCGCACCTCGCCCTGGTGCGCCATTAGAATTTTGTTTTATTTACTAGCCCGACTTGTCAGGTTATATTCCACCTAACCCCCACTCCATCAGAACACGCCCACTAGCCCGACTGGTCAGCACGCATCACACACACTAGGAGGTCCTTGGTTTGATTCCTAGGCTCCCCAATTTTTGTATTTATGCATTTAAAATGTTGTTTGATATTGATTTATGTTTAAATATGTTCAAACTTGTTTAAATCATAACAGTAACATTTTTTTATAAAAACAGTAATAATTTTTTAAAAAATATCATCAAATTTGTTATTTGAAAATATTTATGAATATGAAAAAATATCATCAAATTTATTATTTGAAAATATCATCAAATTTGTTATTTGAAAATATAATCAAATTTGTTTTTTGTTGCAATTTTAGTTGCATTCATTTGTGACGGTGGAGCGGGCCGAGGAGGGTGCGAGGGAGAGGGTGCGGGTGGTCGTCGGCTGCGGTGGAGTGGGGAGGTGCGGGCGGGGCGGCGGCGGCGGTGGAGCGGGAGGGTGCGGTGGGTCGTCGGCGGTGGAGTGGGAAGGTGCGGGGGTCAGCGGCGGCGGCCGGTGGAGCGGGGGAGGGTGCGGTGGGTCGTCGGCGGCGGTGGAGTGGGGGAGGGTGCGGGGGTCGGCGGTGGCGGCCGGTGGAGCGGGGGGTCGACCCGACCCCCCTGGTTACTAATGGCGCACCTGCTTCTGATGCGCCATTAGAAGTTTTGCAAAAAAATAAAATAAAAAGTATATATTCTAATGGCGCACCGTGACCCAGTGCACCATTACTAGTTTAAACTAGTAATGGCGCACTGTGCCACGGTTCGCCATTAGTAGTTTTGCAAAAAAAAAGAATAAAAAATAAACACCGAGCCATGATGCGCCATTAGTATGTTTGGAAAAATTAAAAAAAATGTTACAAGTGGCGCAACATGTTGTTTCTGGTGCGCCATTAGTGTCTTCCATACTAATGGCGCAAGACACTAATGGCGCACCAAAACATGGTGTGCCATTAGTATATAATAATGGCGCACCACATGACAAGTGTGCCATTAGTGTCCACCCCATCTATAGCCCTTATACTAATGGCGCACCACATGACAGGTGCGCCATTAGTGTCCATCCCATTTATAGCCCTTTTCCTAGTAGTGGCCATATGATGTCAAAAGCCTACCCAATATATACATCTTCAGCAAAGGTATGATGAAGTAGCAACTCACATATACAAATGCTGCTCTAATCAGATCATGCATATGTGTAGCCAGATCGAACCTAGATTCAAAATTTAAGCACAAAAAGTTCAGAGAGAGAGAGAGAGAGAGAGAGAGAGAGAGAGAGCAACTGCGGATAGTTTTGCTACATGTATCGGAGTACAAATCAGGCAGCACTACATATGCATATAACCATATTGTCGCTTCAGAATTCTAGTACACACTCGGTACAAGAAAATATAAGGGCTTTTCTCTGTACAAGGGCCCATGAGAAGCAAAAAAGAAAAACAGAAATGGTATCCTCTCTGTGTGCCAGCTCAACAGGCAAAGTCTGAATCAAGATACCTTCAATCACGATTGTACAATGACCTGGTCCAGCAGCTGTCCCTGTACAGCACAAGCATAGAGATGTCAACCAAGAGTAAAGCTATGGATTACAAAGGCATGCTGACTACCTTCTTGTATGGAATACAATTCGGTGGTATTGCACATTGATTCATGATATTTTTTGGGAAAACTACTATATGTTTTAATGTCAAGTTCTGATTTGTTGAGATAACTGACGATGTATCCTCAAGACCTCAACTGGCGAAGGCACTGAAAGGATCATGAGCTACATGCATAATAAACTCGCGAATACGAAACTGGTTCTTTTCTCACTTAAAACTTTACAATTAGCATGGATTTTTATTTGAAATATCAGTTGAAATAATTTCAGCAAAGAACCACATATATTAATTGAAAACAAATAAATTACTGTATCAATTATATTAGTTACAGCAACATGCATTAATGAGTCATAAGTTAGCTAGCGAAAAACTTAAGCCACAGAACGGAAAGGCTACAACATTTGCAAGCAAGATCAGATCAGAAAGAAATAGCCAACACTAACTGTACAAGCTCAAGTGGTTAGACATCTTACGGATGGTTATTAAAATCTTGTATCTCACTCAGTTTAGAACGCCTCAGTCCCCTCTTTACCAATGGCTGATGTTGTACTTCAGTAAGCTTAGGACAGCCATTTATGTCAACATGCTGTATGGATGATAGAACCTGTGATCCTCCAATGGACGATAACTCAAAGCAGTCTCTGAGAACAAGAGCCTTGAGATTGTTCGTGTTGATCGAGTTCAATAGAATGGACTCCACACCGGGACATCCTTTCAAGTATAGAAGGGTGATAGAGGCTAGGTTCTCTAAGCAGGTTGTCTTTAATGACCTGTCAAGCTTGCCACTACGTTCAATATAGAGTCGCTCGAGTGATTGGGGCAAAACCATTTCTCTTGGACACACCAAACTCCTGCAGTGCATGATTTGCTGGTCATGAAGGCAGAGAAACCCTCCAAATTTATCAACCGGTATTGATTCTAGACTTTCACAAAATTGAAATTTTATCGATTGGATGGATGGAAAATATTCCGGGGACAAACACTGGTCAAGATTTTTCAGCTTACGACAGGACAAAAGGACCAATAAGGTAAGGCTTGTGACGCGAAGACATGCATAGTTGCTGGTGCTAGCTTGTTGTGTGTTAGATGTGTATAGCTCTTTTCGGTTTATCCCCATTGTATAAGGGGTCTCTTGCACTTTACCCTGCACATGTATATGTATTGGCCTTTGGCCCTCCGGTGAATGGAGTTGCTGTTTATCCAACATGGTATTAAATGTTAGGTTCCCCTCTCTCCCGCACGCTGCAACTCCGTGCTAGCTCTTCCCCCGATCCATCCACTGCTAGGTCTCCTCGCCGCGGATCCGGCCATCCCGGCTCTTCTCGCCGCGGATCCGGCCACCCGCCTCGCGCCCGTGCCTGCAGCCGCCCGTAGCGCCGTCCAGCGCCGCCTCCGCCCGCAGGCTGCTCCGCCCGCGGCGCTGCTGCTAGCTCCGTGCAGCACCCGGCCGCCGTCGACTCCTGCAGCACCCGGCCGCCGCCGGTGCTCCTCCCAGCCTGCGCCCCGCCGCCTCCTGGCCTGTGCCCCGCAGCGCCCGGCAGTGGTGCCTTTGGGGCTGCCTCTGCCGCGCTCTGCCGGCTGCTGAGGTGCCGGGCTGCCTCGACTCCAGTCGTGCTCGATCCTCTGCGCGGGCCTCTGCTCGATCCGGTTCCCCTGTCTCGAGCGAGCAAGCTACGAGCGTTCTTCTGCTCGATCCCGATCCAGATCGATTGACTTCCAAAAAAAAAGAAAAAAAAGAAAGAAAGAAAGAAAGAAAGAGAAGCAGTGCAGAGTGGCTACCTCATGTCCTCTTCGGGCTATGTCGCTGTTCCTCGGTGCTCGGTGATCTTCGATGGCACCAACTATGCAGAGTTTGCGGGTTTCATGTGCAGAGTTTGCTCCGGTTGCTCCTGTTCCCCTAGTGCCTCCGGTGCTTGCTGCCGAGGCTTCTCAGGCTGACAGGGATGAAGCCAAGGCTCTTGATGACGCTGCAGTTGATGCCTATGATCAGCAGGTATCTGCATATTCCGATGCTCTTTCTGTCTACCGGGATGATCTGTCTGCTTACACTCAGTGGTGCAATGATGATGCTCGTGTTGCTCCTGTTCTCACTGCGAGTGTCCTGCCTCAGTTTGCCTCAGAGTTCATGGGCCTCGGCACTATTGCAGCGATGTGGTCCTACCTTTGTCAGCGCTATCAACCCTCTGGTGATGCTCTATACCTCTCCGTAGTGCGTCAGGAGCATGCTCTTCAGCAGGGTGACTAGTCTGTTGATGAATTCTACCCAGAGTGCTCTGCCATCTGGCGTCACCTTGACTCACTTCGGACAGTTGTTTGCGGTACTTGCCATTGATGCCAGACTACGAGGTCTGACTTGAAGTTTCAGCGGGTCCATGTGTTCTTATCTCGTCTCCGCTCTGAGTTTGAGCCTCGCCGTGCCCACTTGCTTGCTCGTGGCCGTGTTCCTATCTCAGAGATACTTGCTGAGCTTCGTGCCGAGGAGACCCGCCTTCGCTCTGCTGGGTTGCTTCTGGTTCTGTCAGTATTGGCTGCCCGGGCTCCTGTGTCATCTGTTCGCCTAACTGCTCCGCCGCTCCTGCCTACTCCTCCAGGGGGGTGAACAGTCCTCCTTATGCTGAGAAGGGCACATTGCGCCGTGACACCGTCTGTGGTTACTGTGAAGGAAATATGCCCTAGAGGCAATAATAAAGTTATTATTTATTTCCTTATTTCATGATAAATGTTTATCATTCATGCTAGAATTGTATTAACCGGAAACATGATACATGTGTGAATGCATAGACAAAACAACGTGTCACTAGTATGCCTCTACTAGACTAGCTTGTTAATCAAAGATGGTTATGTTTCCTAACCATGAACAAAGGAGTTGTTATTTGATTAATGAGGTCACATCATTAGTAGAATGATCTGATTGACATGACCCATTCCTTAGCTTAGCACACGATCGTTTAGTATGTTGCTCTGCTTTTATCCATGACATATACATGTTCCTATAACTATGAGATTATGCAACTCCGTTTACGGAGGAACACTTTGGGTGCTACCAAACGTCACAACGTAATCGGGTGATTATAAAGGAGTACTACAGGTGTCTCCAAAGGCAAATGTTGGGTTGGCGTATTTGAGATTAGGTTTTGTCACTCCGATTGTCGGAGAGGTATCTCTGGGCCCTCTCGGTAATGCACATCACTTAAGCCTTGCAAGCACTACAACTAATGAGTTAGTTGTGAGATGATGTATTACGGAGCGAGTAAAGAGACTTGCGATAGCGAGATTGAACTAGGTATTGGATACCGGCGATCGAATCTCGGGCAAGTAACATACCGATGACAAAGGAACAACGTATGTTGTTATGCGGTCGACCGATAAAGATCTTCGTAGAATATGTAGGAACCAATATGGGCATCCAGGTCCGCTGTTGGTTATTGACCGTGAATAGTTCTAGGTCATGTCTACATTGTTCTCGAACCGTAGGGTCCGCACGCTTAAGGTTTCGATGGCGGTTATTATGAGTTTATGTATTTTGATGTACGAAGGAGTTCGAGTCCGGATGTGATCACGGACATGACGAGGAGTCTCGAAATGGTCGAGACATAAAGATTGATATATTGGAAGCCTATGTTTGGAGTTCGGAATGGTTCGGCGGCGGAATTCTATCGAGTACCGGAGGTTACTGGAACCCCGGGAGATAAATGGGCCTCGATGGGCCTTAGTGGAAAGGAGAAGGGCCAGCCCTAGGTGGGCGCGCCTCCCCCTTCCCTAGTCCTACTAGGACTAGGAGAAGGGCCGCCCCCTCTCTCTTTTCCCCTCCGGGAATCCTAGTCCAACTAGGATTGGGGGAATCCTACTCCCAGAGGAGTAGGACTCCTGGCCGCGCCTCCTCTTGGCCGCCGCCCCTCCCCTTGCTCCTTTATATCTGAGGGGCAGGGGGCACCTTGGGACACACAAGTTGATCTTTAGATCGTTCCTTAGCCGTGTCGGTGCCCCCTCCACCATATTCCACCTCGGTTATACCGTCGCTGAAGCTTAGGCGAAGCCTGCGCGCAGTGAAACATCAAGATCGTCCTGCGCCGTCGTGCTTACGGAACTCTCCTCGACACTCGGCTGGATCGGTCTGAGGGCGTCATCGAGCTGTCGTATGTCAAGAACTCGGGGCGTCGAATGCGGCGCCGGATCGGTCGGATCGCGAGTAGAACGTCGACTACTTCCTCTACGTTGTGATCGCTTCGCTTGGGTCTACAAGGGTATGTGGACAACACTCTCCCTCTCGTTGCTATACATCACCATGATCTTGCGTGTGCGTAGGAAATTTTTGAAATTACTCGTTCCCCAACAGTGGTATCGAGCCAGGTTTTTCTATGGTTTGATGTTTTGCACGAGTAGAACACAAGTGAGTTGTGGGCGATACAAGTCATACTACCTACCAGCATGTCATACTTTGGTTCATCGGTATTGTGAGATGAAGCGGCCCGGACCGACATTACGCGTGCGCTTCTGCGAGACTGGTTTCACCGCTCACGAGCACTCGTTGCTTAAAGGTGACCGGTGGGTGCTGTCTCTCTCACTTTAGTTGAACCGAGTGTGGCTACGCCCGGTCCTTGAGAAGGTTAAACGGAGTCTATTTGACGAAATATCGTTGTGGTTTTGATGCGTAGGTGAGACTGGTTCTTGCTTAAGCCCGTAGCAGCCACGTAAAATTTGCAACAACAAAGTAGAGGACGTCTAACTTGTTTTTGCAGGGCATGTTGTGATGTGATATGGTCAAGGCGTGATGCTATATTTTATTGTATGAGATGATCATGTTTTGTAACCGAAGTTATCGGCAACTGGCAGGAGCCATATGGTTGTCGCTTTATTGTATGCAATGCAATCGCCCTGTAATGCTTTACTTTATCACTAAGCGGTAGCGATAGTCGTAATAGCATAAGTTTGGCGAGGCGACAACGATGCTGCGATGGAGATCAAGGTGTCGCGCCGGTGGCGATGGTGATCATGGTGGTGCTGCGAGATGGAGATCATGAAGCACAAGATGATGATGACCATATCATATCACTTATATTGATTTGCATGTGATGTTTATCCTTTTATGCATCTTATCTTGCTTTGATTGACGGTAGCATTATAAGATGATCTCTCACTAAATTATCAAGAAGTGTTCTCCCGAGTATGCACCGTTGCCAAAGTTAAATCGTGCCCGGACACCACGTGATGATCGGGTGTGATAAGCTCTCGTCCATCTACAACGGGTGCAAGCCAGTTTTGCACACGAGAATACTCGGGTCATACTTGACGAGCCTAGCATATGCAGATATGGCCTCGGAACACGGAGACCGAAAGGTCGGCGTGAATCATATAGTAGATATGATCAACATAAGATGTTCACCATTGAAAACTACTCCATTTCACGTGATGATCGGTTATGGTTTAGTTGATTTGGATCACGTGATCACTTGGATGACTAGAGATGTCTTTCTAAGTGGGAGTTCTTAAGTAATATGATTAATTGAACTTAAATTTATCATGAACTTAGTACTGATAGTATCTTGCTTGTTTATGTTTGATTGTAGATAGATGGCTCGTCTTTGTTGTTCCGTTGAATTTTAATGCGTTCCTTGAGAAAGCAAAGTTGAAAGATGATGGTAGCAATTACACGGACTGGGTCCGTAACGAGAGGATCATCCTCATTGCTGCCTGAGAAGAGTTACGTCTGGATGCACCACTAGGTGCGAACCTGCTTGCTAATGCAACTGCAGATGTTATGAGCGTCTGGCGAGCAAAGCTGATGACTACTCTATAGTTCAGTGTGCCATGCTTTACGGCTTAGAACCGGGACTTCAACGGCGTTTTGAGCGTCATGGAGCATATGAGATGTTCCAGAGTTGAAGTTGATATTCCAACAGAATGCCGGATTGAGAGATATGAAGTCTCCAATAAGTTCTATAGCTGCAAGATGGAGGAGAATAGTTACATTAGTGAGCATATACTCGAATGTGCGGGTACTACAATCACTTGACACAATTGGGAGTTAATCTTCCGGATGATTGTGTCATTGACAAATTCTCAATCACGCCACCAAGCTACAAAGGCTTCGTGATGAACTATAATATGCAAGGGTTAGTAAAGACTATACAGAGCTCTTCGCAATGCTAAAGGCTGCGGAGGTAGAAATCAGAAGGAGCATCAAGTGTTGATGGTCAATAAGACCACTAGTTTCAAGAAGAAAGGCAAAGGGAAGAAGAAGGGAATCTCAAGAAGAACAGCAAGCAAGTTGCTGCTCGGAGAAGAAACCCAAGTCTGGCCCTAAACCTGAAACGAGTGCTTCTACCGCAAGCGACTGGTCCTTTGAAGCGGAACTGCCCCAAGTATTTGGCGGATAAGAAGGATGGCAAGGTGAACAAAGGTATATGTGATATACATGTTATTGATGTGTACCTTACTAGAGCTCGCAGATAGCACTGGTATTTGATACTGGTTACATTGCTAATATTTGCAACTCGAAGCAGGACTACGGATTAGCGAACAACGGCAAAGGGCGAGGTGACGATGCGGCGTGGGAAATGGTTCCAAAGTCGATGTGATCGCGGTCGACACGCTACCTCTACATCTACCTTGGGATTAGTTTTAGACCTAAATAATTGTTATTTGGTGCCTGCGTTGAGCATGAACATTATATCTGGATCTTGTTTGATGCGAGGCGGTTATTCATTTAAATCGAGAGAATAATGGTTGTTCTATTTATATGAGTAATATCTTTTATGGTCATGCACCCTTGAGGAGTGGTCTATTTCTTATGAATCTCGATAGTAGTGATACACATATTCATAATGTTGAAACCAAAAGATGCAGAGTTGATAATGAAAGTGCAACTTATTTGTGGCACTTGCCGTTTAGGTCATATCGGTGTAAAGCGCATGAAGAAACTCCATCTTGATGGACTTTTGGAGTCACTTGATTATGAATCACTTGGCACTTAAGAACCGTGCCTCATGGGCAAGATGACTAGAACACCGTTCTCGGTACTATGGAGAGAGCAACAGATTTGTTGGAAATCATACATACAGATGTATGTGGTCCGATGAATGTTGAGGCTCGTGGCGGATATCGTTATTTTCTCACCTTCACAGATGACTTAAGCAGATATGGGTATATCTACTTAATGAAACATAAGTCTGAAACGTTTGAAAAGTTCAAAGAATTTCAGAGTGAAGTTGAAAATCATCGTAACAAGAAAATTAAGTTTCTACGATCTGATCGTGGAGGTGAATATTTGAGTTCTGAGTTTGGTCTACATTTGAAACAATGCGGAATAGTTTAGCAACTCACGCCACCGGAACACCACAGCGTAATGGTGTGTCGAGCGTCGTGTCGTACTTTACTAGATATGGTGCGATCTATGATGTCTCTTACAGATTTACCGCTATCGTTTTGGGGTTATGCTCTAGAGGCGGCCGCATTCACACTGAATAGAACACCGTCGAAATCCGTTGAGACGACACCCTATGAACTATGGTTTGGCAAGAAACCAAAGTTGTCGTTTCTTAAAGTTTGGGGATGCGATGCTTATGTGAAAAAGCTTCAACCTGATAAGCTCGAACCCAAATCGAGAAATGTGTCTTCATAGGATACCCAAAGGAGACAGTTGGGTACACCTTCTATCACAGATCCGAAGGCAAAACATTCGTTGCTAAGAATGGATCCTTTCTAGAGAAGGAGTTTCTCTCGAAAGAAGTGAGTGGGAGGAAAGTGGAACTTGATGAGGTAATAGTACCTTCTCCCTTACTTGAAAGTAGTTAAATCGCAGAAACCAGTTTACGAGACATCTACACCAAGTAGCGAGGAAGTTGATGATGTTGATCATGAAACTTGAGATCAAGTTACTCTGAGAACCTCGTAGATCAACGAGTAAGATCCGCACTGAGTGGTACGGTAATCCTGTTACGGAAGTCATGCTACTAGATCATGATGAACCTACAAACTATGAAGAAGCGATGGTGAGCCCAGATTCCATAAAATGGCTTGAGGCCATGAAATCGAGATGGGATCCATGTATGAAAACAAAGTATGGACTTTGGTTGACTTGCCCAAGGGTAGGCAAGCAATAGAAAACAAGTGGATCTTCAAGAAGAAGACCGACGACGACGGTAATGTTATCGTCTATAAAGCTCGACTTATGCAAAAGGTTTTCGACAAGTTCAAGGGATTGACTACGATGAGACCTTCTCACCCGTGGCGATGCTTAAGTCCGTCCGAATCATGTTAGCAATTGCCGCATTTTATGATTATGAAATTTGGCAAATGGATGTAAAGACTGCATTCTGAATGGATTTACGGAAGAAGAGTTGTATATGATGCAACGAGAAGGTTTTATCGATCCAAAGGAGCTACCAAAGTGTGCAAGCTCCAGCGATCCATCTATGGACTGGTGCAAGCATCTCGGAGTTGGAATAAGCGCTTTGATAGTGTGATCAAAGCATTTGGGTTTGTACTGAGACTTTTGGAGAAGCCTGTATTTACAAGAAAGTGAGTGGGAGCTCTGTAGCATTTACGATATTATATGTGGATGACATATTGCTGATCGGAAATGATATAGAATTCTGGATAGCATAAAGGGATACTTGAATAAGAGTTTTCAATGAAAGACCTCGGTGAAGCTGCTTACATATTGGGCATTAAGATCTATAGAGATAGATCAAGGCGCTTAATTGGACTTTCACAAAGCACATACCTTGACAAAGTTTTGAAGAAGTTCAAAATGGATCAAGCAAAGAAAGGGTTCTTGCACGTGTTACAAGGTGTGAAGTTGAGTCGGACTCAATGCCCGACCACTGCGGAAGATAGAGAGAAATGAAAGATGTTCCTATGCTTCAGCCATAGGCTCTATCATGTATGCAATGCTGTGTACCACACCTGATGTGTGCCTTGCTATAAGCCTAGCAGGAGGTACCAAAGTAATCGAGAGTGGATCATCGGACAGCGGTCAAGAACATCTGAAATACGAAAAGGACTAAGGATATGTTTCTCGTATATGGAGGTGACAAAGAGCTCATCGTAACGCAGTTACGTTGATGCAAGCTTTGACACGATCCGGACGATTCTAAATCGCAGACCGGATCGTATTTACACTAAACGGAGGAGCTGTCAGTTGGTGCAGTTCTAAACAAAGCGTCGTAGCGGGATCTACATGTGAAGCGGAATACATAGCAGCTTCGGAAGCAGCTAATGAAGGAGTCTGGATGAAGGAGTTCATATCCGATCTAGGTGTCATACCTAGTGCATCGGGTCAATGAAAATCTTCGTGACAATCTTGGAGCAATTGCCTTAGCAAAGGAATCCAGATTTCACAAGAGGACCAAGCACATCAAGAGACGCTTCAATTCCATCCGGGACTTAGTCCAGACGGGAGACATAGAGATTTGCAAGATACATACGGATCTGAATGTTGCAGACCCGTTGACTAAGCCTCTTCCACGAGCAAAACATGATCAGCACCAAGACTCCATGGGTGTTAGAATCATTACTATGTAATCTAGATTATTGACTCTAGTGCAAGTGGGAGACTGAAGGAAATATGCCCTAGAGGCAATAATAAAGTTATTATTTATTTCCTTATTTCATGATAAATGTTTATCATTCATGCTAGAATTGTATTAACCGGAAACATGATACATGTGTGAATGCATAGACAAAACAACGTGTCACTAGTATGCCTCTACTAGACTAGCTTGTTAATCAAAGATGGTTATGTTTCCTAACCATGAACAAAGGAGTTTTTATTTGATTAATGAGGTCACATCATTAGTAGAATGATCTGATTGACATGACCCATTCCCTTAGCTTAGCACACGATCGTTTAGTATGTTGCTACTGCTTTTATCCATGACATATACATGTTCCTATAACTATGAGATTATGCAACTCCGTTTACGGAGGAACACTTTGGGTGCTACCAAACGTCACAACGTAATCGGGTGATTATAAAGGAGTACTACAGGTGTCTCCAAAGGCAAATGTTGGGTTGGCGTATTTGAGATTAGGTTTTGTCACTCCGATTGTCGGAGAGGTATCTCTGGCCCTCTCGGTAATGCACATCACTTAAGCCTTGCAAGCACTACAACTAATGAGTTAGTTGTGAGATGATGTATTACGGAACGAGTAAAGAGACTTGCGGTAACGAGATTGAACTAGGTATTGGATACCGACGATCGAATCTCGGCAAGTAACATACCGATGACAAAGGAACAACGTATGTTGTTATCGGATCGACCGATAAAGATCTTCGTAGAATATGTAGGAACCAATATGGGCATCCAGGTCCGCTGTTGGTTATTGACCGTGAATAGTTCTAGGTCATGTCTACATTGTTCTCGAACCGTAGGGTCCGCACGCTTAAGGTTTCGATGGCGGTTATTATGAGTTTATGTATTTTGATGTACCAAGGAGTTGAGTCCCGGATGTGATCACGGACATGACGAGGAGTCTCAAAATGGTCGAGACATAAAGATTGATATATTGGAAGCCTATGTTTGGAGTTGGAATGGTTCGGGCGGCGGAATTCTGAGTCAGGGAGGTTACCGAACCCCGGAGATAAATGGGCCTCGATGGGCCTTAGTGGAAAGGAGAAGGGCCAGCCCTAGGTGGGCGCGCCTCCCCTTCCCTAGTCCTACTAGGACTAGGAGAAGGGCCGCCCCCTCTCTCTTTCCCCCTCAGGAATCCTAGTCCAACTAGGATTGGGGAATCCTACTCCCGGAGGAGTAGGACTCCTGGCGCGCCTCCTCTTGGCCGGCCCCTCCCCTTGCTCCTTTATATCTGAGGGCAGGGGGCACCTTGGGACACACAAGTTGATCTTTAGATCGTTCCTTAGCCGTGTCGGTGCCCCCTCCACCATATTCCACCTCGGTTATACCGTCGCGAAGCTTAAGCGAAGCCTGCGCCGGTGAAACATCAAGATCGTCCTGCGCCGTCGTCTTGTGGAACTCTCCCTCGACACTCGGCTGGATCGAGTCGAGGGCGTCATCGAGCTGTACGTGTGTCAAGGAGTCGGGGCGTCGAGTGCTGGCGCCGGGATCGGTCGGATCGCGAGGAGAACGTCGACTACTTCCTCTACGTTGTGATCGCTTCGCCGGGTCTACAAGGGTATGTGGACAACACTCTCCCCTCTCGTTGCTATACATCACCATGATCTTGCGTGTGCGTAGGAAATTTTTTGAAATTACTACGTTCCCCAACATACTGCTCCCGGCCAGGTCACCTAGAGTCTGATTGTCGCCAGAAGAAGCGAGACCAGAGGCGTTCCTCCTCCAGCGGGCCTCCTGTTTCTTCCTCGACTCCGTCACTCACTGACCAGGACATTGTTCGCCTGAAGCGTCTCCTTGCTTCCTCCGGCTCCTCATCGACTGGCTCTACTGCTGCTGTGACTGCATCGTCTTCCTCACCATCACAGGCATCTACACAGTCAGGTACATCTTCGTGGGTTCTAGATTCTGGAGCCTCCTTTCATATGTCTTCTGATTCTTCCGCGTTGTCTTCTCTCCGACCTCTTGATTCGCCTGTTAATGTTCTTACTACCGATGGCACATTGATACTTCTCCAACGTATCTATAAGTTTTGATTTTTCCATGCTATTATATTTTACCCTTTTTGGATGTTTATGGGCTTTATTTTATACATTTATATCATTTTTGGGACTAACCTACTAACCGGAGGCCCAGCCTGTATTGCTGTTTTTTGCCTATTTTAGTATTCCGAAGAAAAGGAATATCAAACGGAGTCCAAACGGAATGAAACCTTCGGGAGCGTGATTTTTGGAACGAACGTGATCCAGAGGACCTGGAGTGCAAGTCAAGAAGCAGCCGAGGCGGCCACGAGAGGGTAGGGCGCCCTCCCCCATACAGGGCGCGCCGTCTGTCTTGTGGGCCCCTCGGGCGACCACCGACGTACTTCTTCCTCCTATATAAGCCTACGTACCCCAAAAACATCCAGGGAGCCAACGAAACACAATTTCCACCATCGTAACCTTATGTATCCGCGAGATCCCATCTTGGAGCCTTCGTCGGCGCTCCGCTGGAGGGGGAATCGACCATGGAGGGCTTCTACATCAACACCATAGCCCCTCCGATGAGTTGTGAGTAGTTTACCACAGACCTTCGTGTCCATAGTTATTAGCTAGATGGCTTCTTCTCTCATTTTTGATCTCAATACAATGTTCTCCCCCTCTCGTGTGGAGATCTATTCGATGTAAACTCTTTTTGCGGTGTGTTTGTCGAGATCCGATGAATTGTGGGTTTATGATCAAGTTTATCTATGAGAAATATTTAAATCTCCTCTGAATTATTTTATGTATGATTGAGTTATCTTTGCAAGTCTCTTCGAATTATCCGTTTGGGTTGGCCTACTAGATTGATCTTTCTTGCCATGGGAGAAGTGCTTAGCTTTGGGTTCAATCTTGTGGTGTCCTTACCCAGTGACAGAAAGGGTTGCAAGGCACATATTGTATTGTTGCCATCAAGGATAAAAAGATGGGGTTTATATCATATTGCATGAGTTTATCCCTCTACATCATGCCATCTTGCTTAAGGCGTTACTCTGTTCTTATGAACTTAATACTCTAGATGCAGGCAGGAGTTGGTCGATGTGTGGAGTAATAGTAGTAGATGCAGGCAGGAGTCGGCCTACTTGTTGCGGACGTGATGCCTATATACATGATCATGCTTAGATAATCTCATAATTATTCGCTTTTCTATCAATTGCTCGACAGTAATTTGTTCACCCACCGTAATACTTATGCTATCTTGAGAGAAGCCTCTAGTGAAACCTATGCCCCCTGGGTCTATCTTTTATCATATTTGCTTCCAATCTACTTTTATTTGCATCTTTACTTTTTGCATCTATATTATAAAATACCAAATATATATTTATCTTATCATACTATGTCTATTAGATCTCACTTTCGCAAGTGGCTGTGAAGGGATTGACAACCCCTTTATTGCATTGGTTGCGAGTTCTTTGTTTGTTTGTGTAGGTGTGTGGGACTTTGAGGAGCCTCCTACTGGATTGATACCTTGATTCTCAAAAACTGAGGAAAATACTTACGCTACTATTGCTGCATCACCCTTTCCTCTTCAGGGAAAACCAACGCAAGCTCAAGACGTAGCAAGAAGGATTTCTGGCGCCGTTGCCGGGGAGGTCTTCGCTCAAGTCAAGACATACCAAGTACCCATCACAAACCTATCTCCCTCGCATTTACATTATTTGCCATTTGCCTCTCGTTTTCCTCTCCCCCACTTCACCCTTGCCGTTTTATTCGCCCTCTCTTTCCCAATCTCCTCCTCTCTTTCGCTTGCCCTTTCGTTTGCTCGTTTGGTCGGAATAGATGCTTATTTATTGCTAAACAGAGAACCTAAGATCTATGGATCCTCATCCTCTTGCTAATCTTTTTAAGAAATCCAATTATGATAACCAATTGCTAGTGAGTTTTGTGCACTAGATTATCTTTATGATGCTTTGCTCAAAATTTGTGAATCTGAAAATTACGATGAAGAAACTTATGAAGAGATTCACGATAACTCCTTGAATAAAAAGCATGATTGCAATGATTTTCCGATAAATTCTCTTGTTGTCAATTGTGCTAATAATATGCAAAACCCTAAGCTTGGGGATGGTAGTTTTGCTATGTCTACTACTTGTTTCAATGATGATGATTGGGGTGATTCTTCTTATAACCTTGAAAATTTATTTAAGCCCCATGATGAATATGAGATTGATAATAGTGTTTGCAATAATATTGAAAGTGGGTTTGGAAGAGTGTCAACTTTAGATACCAAATATTTGGAGTATGTTCAATCTTATGATATTTTTGATAAAAGTGGGTTCGGAAAGGTCATGACTTTAGTTAAAGTTAATCCCACTATCTTGGAAGAGTGTCAACTTTGCATGCATGTGGATCACGTTGAGAATATGTTTTGTGATAGCTATTTTGTTGAATTTGCCTATGATCCTACATGTAATTATTATGAGAGAGGAAAATATGGTTGTACAAATTTTGATCTTATTAAATTACCTCTCGTCATGTTGAGATTGCTATCGTCTCTTTCTTCTTCCTTGCGTATACTAGTTTTTGCTTGGCTTGCAAATTTGTTTGCTTATAATATGCCTATGATAGGAAGTATGTTAGACTTAGATGTGTTTGTCATGTGTTTTATGATGCTCTCTTTTTGCTTCAATTCTTGTCTTTCATGTGAGCATCATTGAAATCTCAATGCCTATCTAAAAAGGGCTTTAAAGAAAAGCGCTTGTTGGAAGGCAACCCAATATTTTTCCTTGCTGTTATTTAATAAATCTTGCATCTACCTTATGTTTAGATGTGTTTTTATCTTTTAATTAGTTTTTGTGACAAGTAGAATCTATAGGATAACGTATGATGATAGTTGATTTGATTCTGCTGAAAAACAGAAACTTCGCGCGCACGAATTTAGTTTTGTTAAATCATAGAGACGTTCTTTTGCGTTGATTCTTTTTATTCTGATAAATAGATAAATTGTCCAGGACTTCCTATTTTTTAGGAGTTTTAGAGTTCCAGAAGTTTGCGTTAGTTACAGATTGCTACAGACTGTTCTGTTTTTGACAGATTCTGTTTTTCGTGTGTTGTTTGCTTATTTTGATGCATCTATGACTAGTAAAATAGTTTATAAACCATAGAGAAGTTGGAATACAGTAGGTTTAACACCAAAATAAATAAAGAATGAGTTCATTACAGTACCTTATGTAGTGGTTTTGTTTTCTTTATCTAACGGAGCTCACGAGATTTCTATTGAGTTTTGTGTTGTGAAGTTTTCAAGTTTTGGGTGAATTCTTTTGATGGACTATGGAATAAGGAGTGGCAAGAGCCTAAGCTTGGGGATGCCCATGGCACCCCATGATATTCAAGGATAGCCAAAAGCCTAAGCTTGGGGATGCCCGGAAGGCATCCCTCTTTAAATCTTCGTTCATTGGTAACTTTACTTGGAGCTATATTTTTATTCGCCACATGATATGTGTTTTTCTTGGAGCGTCGTGTATTATATTAGTATTTGCTTTTTAGTTTACCACAATCATCCTTGCTGTACACACCTTTTGGGAGAAGCCTACTTGATTAGAATTTGCTAGAATACTCTATGTGCTTCACTTATATCTTTTGAGCTTGATAGTTTTTGCTCTAGTGCTTCACTTATATCTTTTAGAGCACGGCGGTGGATTAATTTTAAAGAAATTGCTAGTCTCTCATGCTTCACTTATATTATTTTGAGACTCTTTTAGAACAGCATGGTATTTGCTATGGTTACAAATTTGGTCCTAGAATGATGAGCATCCAAGATGGGTATAATAAAAACTATCATAGAAAGTGAATTGGATGCTATGATCAATTTGATGCTTGATAATTTTTTTGAGATATGGAGGTAGTGATATTAAAGTCCTGCTAGTTGAGGTGATTATGAAAAATACTTGTGTTGAGGTTTGTGATTCCCGTAGCATGCACGTGTGGTGAACCGCTTTGTGATGAAGTTTGAGCACAATTTTATTTATTGATTGTCTTCCTTATGAGTGGCGGTCGGGGACGAGCGATGGTCTTTTCCTACCAATCTATCCCCCTAGGAGCATGTGCGTAGTACTGTGTTTTTGATGACTTATAGATTTTTGCAATAAGTATATGAGTTCTTTTGACTAATGTTGAGTCCATGGATTATACGCACCCTCACCCTTCCACCATTGCTAGCCTCTCTTGTGCCGCGCAACTTTCGCCGGTACCATACACCCACCTTATACCTTCCTCAAAACAGCCACCATACCTACCTATTATGGCGTTTCCATAGCCATTCCGAGATATATTGCCATGCAAATTTCCATCGTTCCGTTCATATGACACGCATTACTTTTGTCATATTGCTCTTTGCATGATCATGTAGTTGACATTGTATTTGTGGCAAAGCCACCTTCATAATTTTCATACATGTCGCTCTTGATTCATCGCATATCCCGGTACACCGCCGGAGGCATTCATATAGAGTCATATCTTGTTCTAGCTTTGAGTTGCAATTCTTGAGTTGTAAATCCATAAAAGTGTGATGATCTTCATTATTAGAGAATTATCCTAGTGACGAAAGGATGATGAAGACTATGATTCCCCCACAAGTCGGGATGAGACTTCGGACTTTACAGAAAAAAAAGAAAGGCCAAAAAGAAAAAAAGCCAAAGAAAAAAAAGAAAAAGAAAAAAATAAAAGAAAAAAATAAAATGAGAGAAAAAGAGAGAAGGGACAATGATACTATCTCTTTTTCCACACTTGTGCTTCAAAGTAGCACCATGATCTGTATGATAGAGAGTCTCATATGTTGTCACTTTCATATACTAGTGGGAATTTTTCATTATAAAACTTGGCTCGTATATTCCAATGATGGGCTTCCTCAAAATGCCCTGGGTCTTCGTGAGCAAGCAAGTTGGATGCACACCCACTTAGTTTCTTTTGTTGAGCTTTTATATATTTATAGCTCTAGTGCATCCGTTGTATGGCAATCCCTACTCACTCACATTGATATCTATTAATGGGCATCTCCATAGCCCGTTGATACGCCTACTTGATGTGAGACTATCTTCTCTTTTTTTGTCTTCTCCACAACCACCATTCTATTCCACATATAGTGCTATGTCCATGGCTTACGCTGATGTATTGCGTGAAAGTTG
Source organism: Aegilops speltoides (assembly GCA_021437245.1). Classification (NCBI taxonomy): domain Eukaryota; kingdom Viridiplantae; phylum Streptophyta; class Magnoliopsida; order Poales; family Poaceae; genus Aegilops; species Aegilops speltoides. The sequence continues at coordinate 17,103,539 of CM038141.1, read as the reverse complement.
AAAATGTTTGATATTATTAAAGTATGAAACAATTGCTTGGCTTGTCATCGGGCTTGTGCATGATTAAGTACTTTGTGTGATGACGATAGAGAACCAGCCAGACTATATGATTTTGTAGGGATAACTTTCTTTGGCCATGTTAGTTCGAGAAGACATCATTACTTTGATTACTATGCTTGGTATCACTATTTCTTATGTCAATATGAACTTTTATTTTGTATCATTTGGATCTGAACATTCATGCCCCAATAAAGAAAATTACATTGAGAATTATGCTAGGTAGCATTCCACATCAAAAATTCTGTTTTTATCATTTACCTACTCGAGGACGAGCAGGAATTAAGCTTGGGGATGCTTGATACGTCTCCAACGTATCTATAATTTTTGATTGTTGCTATTATATTACCCCTTTTGGATGTTTATGGGATTTATTTTACACATTTATATCATTTTTGGGACTAACCTACTAACCGAAGGCCCAGCCTGTATTGCTGTTTCTTTGCCTATTTTAGTATTCCGAAGAAAAGGAATATCAAACGGAGTCCAAACGGAATGAAACCTTCGTGAGCGTGATTTTTGGAACGAACGTGATCCAGAGGACTTGGACTGCAAGTCAAGAAGCAGCTAAGGCGACCATGAGAGGTTAGGGCGCCCCCCTCCTACAGGGCGCGCCCCTGTCTCGTGGGCCCCTCGGGCGACCACCGACGTACTTCTTCCTCCTATATAAGCCTACGTACCCCAAAAACATCCAGGGAGCCAACAAAACACAATTTCCACCACCGTAACCTTCTGTATCCGCGAGATCCCATCTTGGAGCCTTCGCCGGCGCTCCGCCGGAGGGGGAATTGACCATGGAGGGCTTCTACATCAACACCATAGCCCCTCCGATGAGTTGTGAGTAGTTTACCACAGACCTTTGGGTCCATAGTTATTAGCTAGATGGCTTCTTCTCTCTTTTTGGATCTCAATACAATGTTCTCCCCCTCTCTTGTGGAGATCTATTCGATGTAAACTCTTTTTGCGGTGTGTTTGTCGAGATCCGATGAATTGTGGGTTTATGATCAAGTTTATCTATGAGAAATATTTGAATATCCTCTAAATTCTATTATGTATGATTGAGTTATCTTTGCAAGTCTCTTCGAATTATCAGTTTGGTTTGGCCTACTAGATTGACCTTTGTTGCCATGGGAGAAGTGCTTAGCTTTGGGTTCAATCTTGCGGTGTCCTTACCCAGTGACAGAAAGGGTTGCAAGGCATGTATTGTATTGTTGCCATCGAGGATAAAAAGATGGGGTTTATATCATATTGCATGAGTTTATCCCTCTACATCATGTCATCTTGCTTAAGGCGTTACTCTGTTCTTATGAACTTAATACTCTAGATGCAGGCAAGAGTTGGTCGATGTGTGGAGTAATAGTAGTAGATGCAGGCAGGAGCCGGTCTACTTGTTGCGGACGTGATGCCTATATACATGATCATGCCTAGATAATCTCATAATTATTCGCTTTTCTATCAATTGCTCGACAGTAATTTGTTCACCCACCGTAATACTTATGCTATCTTCAGAGAAGCCTCTAGTGAAACCTATGGCCCCCGGGTCTATCTTTTATCATATTTGCTTCGAATCTACTTTTATTTGCATCTTTACTTTTTGCATCTATATTATAAAATACCAAAAATATATTTATCTTATCATACTATCTCTATTAGATCTCACTTATGCAAGTGGCAGTGAAGGGATTGACAACCCCTTTATTGCGTTGGTTGCGAGTTCTTTGTTTGTTTGTGTAGGTGCGTGGGACTTTTGAGGAGCCTCCTACTGGATTGATACCTTGGTTCTCAAAAACTGACGGAAATACTTACACTACTATTGCTGCATCACCCTTTCCTCTTCAAGGAAAACCAACGCAAGCTCAAGACGTAGCACACATCTCTTCCTGTTGCTAGTCGTGGTATTCTTTCCACTCCATCCTTTTCTGTTCCGAGTGTTTCACATGTTCCTCGCCTTACCATGAATCTTTTTTTCCGCTGCCCAACTTACTAATTCTTGTTGTCGTGTCATTCTTGATACCGACTCTTGCTCCATTCAGGATCGTCGCACCAAGGCTTTGGTTGGTGCTGGCCCCCGGCGCCGTGAGTCAGAGGGCCTTTGGGAGGTTTACTGGCTTTGTGTTCCTTCCGCTGCCACCACTTCTGCCAGCTCTCATGCTCTTGCTGCCTCTTCGTCTGCATCCTTCCAGCAGTGGCATCATCGCCTTGGTCACATCTGTGGCTCTCGCTTGACTTCCTTAGTTCGTTAGGGCCTCTTAGGGTCTGTATCTGGAGATGTCTCCTTACATTGTAATGGTTGCAGACTTGGCAAACAGACTCAGTTACCTTATCCTACTAGTGAGTCTGTATCTCAGTGTCCTTTTGACTTAGTTCATTCTGATGTCTGGAGTCCTGCTCCCTTTGATTCGAAAGGTGGTCATCACTACTATGTTTTGTTTATTGATGATTTCTCTCGCTACACTTGGCTCTACTTCATGAAATCTCGTAGCGAGGTTCTCCCTATAAACAAATGTTTTGCTGCCATGGTTCACACCCAGTTTGCCACGCCCATTAAATGCGTTTAAGTCTTGACTCATTGGAGAGTATATCTCTCAGCTGTTGCGTGGTTTTCTCGCGGAACAGGGTACTCTTGCCCAGTTCTCCTGTCCTGGTGCTCATGCTCAGAATGGCGTTGCCGAGCGCAAGCATCGTCATTTGCTTGAGACGGCTCATGCGCTGATGATTGCTGCTTCCCTTCCACCTCATTTTTGGGCTGAGGCTATTTCCGCATCCACATATCTCATCAACATTCAGCCATCAACTGCACTGCAGGGTGGCATTCCTATGGAGTGTCTCACTGGTCGCTCTCCTGACTACTCAGCTCTTCGTATGTTTGGATGCGTCTGCTATGTTCTTCTTGCCCCCCGAGAATGCACCAAACTGACTGCTCAGTCGGTTGAGTGTGTTTTCCTTGGCTATAGTGATGAGCACAAGAGCTATCGATGTTGGGATCCTGTGGGTCGTCGCTTGCGCACCTCGCGTGATGTGACTTTTGACGAGTCACGTTCTTACTACCCACGTTCTTCTTACTCGAGTTTCTCTGTGGACGACCTTTCTTTCCTTCTCCTTCCCGATACACCCTGCTATGTGCGTCATGTGTCACCTCTTCCTCCGGCACCTCTCATTTCTTCTCATTCACCACCGACCCCGTCTTCTCCATCCTCCTCCTCCACCTCTCCCCCATCCTCTCCAGTCCGTCGCCCTCTCTCACCATTTCCTCTCCACTATACTCGTCGATCTCATACTGAGGATGTCTCCTCTGACGAGCCTTCCACCTCTGGTGCACCTTCTCTCACGCCTCCCCCGGTTCACAATCTCCGTGCTCGGCCTTGCCCCCACCTGATCGGTATTGTCTCTCTGTTATGACTGAGCCCACTTCCTATCGCACGGCCATGACTCAGCCTGAATGGCAGCTTGCGATGGCCGAAGAGCATGCCGCCCTTGGCGCTCTGGCACATGGGATCTGGTTCCCCTTCCTTCCGGTGTCCGTCCCATCACCTGCAAGTGGGTCTACAAGCTTAAAACTCGCTCTGATGGTTCTCTTGAGTGCTACAAAGCTCGTCTTGTGGCCCATGTTTTTCAGCAGGAGCAGGGCGCGATTGTGATGAGACATTCGCTCCTGTGGCCCACATGACCACTGTTCGCACTCTGCTTGCTGTGGCTTCTGTTCGTCAGTGGTCTATCTCTCAACTTGATGTTCAGAATGCTTTTCTCAATGGCGAGTTGCGTGAGGAGGTTTATGTGCAGCCACCACCGGGGTACTATGCTCCTGATGGTATGGTCTGTAGACTTCTCCGCTCCCTATATGGTCTCAAACAGGCCCCTCGCGCCTGGTTTGAGCACTTCGCCTCTATGGTGACCGCCGCTAGTTTCTCGCCCAGTGATCATGATCCCGCATTGTTTGTTTACACGTCTCCTCGTGGTCGGAATCTTCTCCTTCTCTATGTTGATGACATGATCATCACTGGTGATGACTCTGATTACATTGCCTTTGTTAAGGCTCGCCTTCACAACCAGTTTCTCATGACTGATCTTGGTCCACTTCGCTATTTTCTTGGGATTGAGATCTCCTCGACCTCTGATGGCTTCTACATCTCCCAAGAAAAATATATTCAGGACCTTCTTCCTCGCGCTGCTCTCGGTGATGAGCGCATAGTTGTGACTCCCATGGAGCTCAACGTTCAGCTTCGTGCCTCTGATGGTGACCCTCTCCCTAATTCCACTCGCTATCGTCACCTTGTTGGCAGTCTTGTCTATCTTGCTATTACGCGTCCTGACATCTCCTATCCTGTCCACATTCTGAGTCAGTTCGTTTTAGCCCCCACCTCTGTCCACTATAGTCATCTCCTCCGTGTTCTACGACATCTTCGTGGCACGATCTCTCAGCGCATTTTCTTTCCCCGCTCCAGCTCTCTTGAGCTCCAGGCCTACTCTGATGCTACCTGGGCTAGTGATCCCTCTGATCGACGCTCGCTGTCTGCTTATTGTTTCTTTCTTGGTGGCTCTCTTATAGCCTGGAAGACCAAGAAACAGACCGCAGTTTCTTGCTCGAGTACAGAGGCTGAGTTGCGAGCCATGGCTATGTTGACGGCTGAGGTGATCTGATTACAGTGGCTACTTGAGGATTTTGGTGTGTCTGCTACTACCTCGACTCCCTTATTGTCAGACAGTACTGGCGCTATCAGTATTGCGCGTGACCTAGTGAAGCATGAGCTCACCAAGCACATCGGTGTGGATGCCCACTTTGTGCGTGCTGCTGTGCAGGATCAGACTCTCGCTCTTCACTATGTGCCCTCTGAGTTACAGTTGGCGGACTTCTTCACGAAGGCTCGGACTCATGTGACATAGTTTTATTCTCTTCAAACTCAGTGTTGTTGATCCACCATGAGTTTGAGGGGGGTGTTAGATGTGTATAGCCCTTTTCGGTTTATCCCCATTGTATAAGGGGTCTCTTGCACTTTACCCTACACATGTATATGTATTGGCCTTTGGCCCAACGGTGAATGGAATTGTTGTTTATCCAACACTGTGAACCATCAGCACCAACTGAACCACTTAGCACACCATTAGAAGAAGATGTGAGCGCTTTGGCCTCTAGCATTGCCCTTGGTAGAACAATCCTTTCAAAGCCATCACACTTGACTAGATACATAGATCTTAAAGCAGGTAGGTTTTGGGGCTGTAACCAACTTGGAGGAAAGCAATCACCGCCAAATTGTTCAATTTGAAGATATTCGATGCTCGAAGGAGGGTGCAAGCCTTCCAAAACTCCGTTATGACTGGTCCTCAATTTGCACCGACCGTCCTTCCAATGTAGGGTCAAATCCTTGAGGTATTGCTTGTCAACGAGCCTAGCCTCAATAGCTTTCTTCCCACTTTCCACGTAAACCAAAGAACGTATGTATAGCTTTCCACTAAGTTGATTCATGCCCTTCAACTCACCAATTCTCTGTCCATTCCCTTCCACAACTGTAAAATAGATCAAACTCTGTAGAGATGACATATTTCCAAGCCGCTTAATTTAGACAACTCTATACTGGCTTCTTTTGGCAGTGCTAGACGACGCAAGTTAACTAGCTTTGTCACAACCTGATGAATTGTTTCCAAACGTGAACGATAGGCATAAAAGTACTGTAAGCTGTGAAGGCACCAAAATTTCTTGGGTATTTCTACTATACTACTATCAGATATGTCAAGATAACGAAGGCTGTTCAACTCACAAATGCTTTCAGGTAGCTTTACCAGCTGCTTGCAACCCTTCAGGCTCAAAAAGAGAATGTTGGGAAGATGGTTGAACCAGGAAACCTCAGCTTTGAGTCTCATTCCGATCCTAAGCGAATGCATTTTCTTCAAATGTGGAATGCCTCCTATTCTGCTCAGAGCTTCATTATCCACCTTGATTGACATATGGCGAACAGTTTGAACTTGTCTATGAAGGTCCTTGTAGCTCAAACCTTGCATCAGGAAGCACTCACCCACAGAAACAAACTGTGCCATGTCATGGATCAAATCATGCATGACAAATCTATGTTCATTAGGGAACTTGGGATCAACCTGAAAAAGGAACCTGCTTCTTAAATCATCCAGATGTCGATACCCCATATCTTCAAGGCGCATGCTCCCATCGGTTTCAACAAAGCACAGTGCCACCCAAAATGCAACTATCTCATCTCTTTTAAAGCTATAATCTTTCGGAAATATAGAGCAAACAGCAAAGCATCTCTTTAGTTTCCATGGGAGATACAAGTAGCTTAGTTGAAGGGCCGGTAATATCTCATTCTCCTCATATGATAGCTGCCACAGTTCGTTGTTCAGGATGTCTCTCCAATGTCGCTCAGTCAAATTGCCATTCAACAAGAGTCCCAGTGTTTTCGCAGCTAGAGGAGAGCCGCACAACCTATCAGCAATGTTGTGACCAATGTCTTGCAACTCAGGGTATGACTTTGGGTCATGCTTACCGAACACACACCTGCTGAAAAACTCCCAAAATATATCAGTAGGGAGGCCTTTGAGTTCAACAGGATGAATATTGCTGACAAAGTTTGCAACCTTGGGAGATCTTGTAGTTAGCAAGACCATGCTGCCATCAAGTCCAGTTCTGAATGGTGCATATAATGCTTCCCATTCATTGTCCAACACCAACAGAAACTTTTGGTTTATCAGCCTCTCCTTCAGTTCCAATTGAAGAACATCCAAACTGCCTGAAAAATTGAATTCTTGCCTAGTGACGGATTCAATGATATCTTTTGTTATTTTTTTCTTGTCAAAAAAAATCAGAAACACAGACCCACACTCTCATGTCAAAGTGGCTTTTAACCCTTCTATCATTGTAGATGAACTAAACCAAGGTAGTCTTCCCCACCCCGCCAATTCCAATGATCGGCAAGACGGGAGCATACTCAGTACAGTCATTGGTCACCTTGGAAGAAGCACCCCTGTTATTCTCTCCTTTTAATCGCTTAGCAGCTCTAGATGTAGATGCAACTGCACCCATGCCCATTGTTGCTTTCTTTCCAGCAGCCTTTGCAGATCTGCTGAGTGGCACACCAAGCATCTGAATAACACTCATATTAGAGAGCAAAACTCCACTGAAGTTATTAGAGAGCAAAACTCCACTTTCTTGCGTTGGTTCAAAGAGCGAGTTCTGGATAATCCCTCGGACGAGGGTTGTCCGAACGGAACACTCATATAGGCCTTAGCACATGGCCCCTCGACTTATCAAGCATACGATATCAACGGATACACGTTCTACACGGAGGAGAAAGATAAAAACAGTGATGACCAAAACTCAGGGGTGACGATGGAAGCCATGACCGGGAATGTAATTGAAAGATATTACGAAAGGGTCGAAGAGATATGGGAGCTTAACTACTCTGGATTGCATATCGCGACGATGTTCCGTGTCAGATGGGCTAAAAATGTACACAGAGAAAATCGACATTTCACTACCATGTGTATACCCGACTCCGATGATAGCAGTACCATCAATGCCATCGCCAAAAATGAGCCATGGGTACACGCTAGACACGTGACACAATGTTTCTTCATACATGATCCGATCAATCCAAGCCGTGTTGTCATGAGGAGAAGCAAAAGGAGCATCGTCGGAATGGATGGAGTCGCCAACGAGGAAGATTATGACCAGTATGGTGATCCGATGAGGGAAGATGATGCTGATGACGACGAAACATATGTCAAAAGAAGAATGAAGACTACATTACCTACGAAAGATCGTAATCCCTGTAGAAGGAAAAGTCACGACCATGGGCTCAATTATTCGACAACGAACAAAAGAGGGAAGAAGATCAGTTTGAAGCGTCGTCGTCGCCCAAGCTGACAAACTAATCCCAAAGTTTGTGTGTGTCTAGCTATTTTGTATACCGCCGATAGCGGTCAAATGATGTAAGATATATATTATACTAATTATTATCCGGAGGGTAACAATGGTATATTGCAAAATGAAAGAAAAAGAAAAAGAAAAGTGCAAATGAAAGAAAAAGAAAAATAAAAAGAAAGGAAGTTTTGCAAAATGAAATGAAAAGAAAAAGAAAAAGAAAAAGAAAAAGAAACTCATAAAAAATAAAAATAAAAATAAAAAGAAAAAATAAAAAGAAAAAATAAAAAGAAAAAAAAGAGTTAGCAGTAGCGCGTTTTACCGAGGGAAGCGCTAAAGATAAGAAAAAGGAAAATAAAAAATAAATAAAGAAAAGAAGTAGCAATAGCGCGTTTTTGCTGGACCAGCGCTATAGCTAAGTTAGCTATAGCGCGTTTTTACAACATGCGCTATAGCTAAGTTAGCTATAGCACCGGTCCGCTCGATCCCCTCTGACTCTCTCTCACTCGCTTCGCTCGATCCACTCTTGACTCCACCGCCGACGTCGCCCATACCACGCCGCCGACTCCAGCCCGCCCGCCCGCCCGCCCGCCCCCACGCCAGCCCGCCCGCCCGACCACGCCGCCGTCGCCAGCCCGCCCGCCCGCCCGCCCGCCGCCCGCCAGCCCGCCCGCCCGACCACGCCGCCATCGCCCGCCCCGCCCGCCCGCCCGAACCCCACCCACTCCGGTATGCCCCCGCCCTCTTCCTTCCTCTCCGACCCCTCAGCCCCGGCTCTCTCTCTCTCTCTGACCCCCTCCCGCTCTCTGCAGATCGGCGACCCCGGCAACCCCGACGCCGGCCACCGACCCCGACCCCTTCCTCTCCGACGCCGACCATCGACCTCCGTGAAGCAGCCGGCGATGCCCAGCAATGCCAGCTAGCACTAGACAGGTCCCTTAATTTGATTGCTGTTAGTGTTAGTTAGTGTTAGTTAGCTTAATTTGCTATTAGTGCTAGTTAGTTAATTGTTGTTAGTGTTAGTGTTAGCCCAGTTATAGTTAGTGTTAATATTGATGTATGTGTGCTGCTGCTGTTTTTGAAATTCAGTTAGAGCACACTGTCCAGTTAAATATTTTGTGTGCTGCTGCTTAGTTAATTTTTGAAATTCAGTTAGTGTTAATATTGATGCATGTGTGCTGCTGCTATTGGCTGCTATTGAGATCTTCTATGTAGTGAGATCAGTTTTGCAGCTTATATTGATGATTTGGCAAAATATTGACCAAAGTGACCAATGTTTTACCGGAAATGTTGATTCATTTCCATTCCGGCAAATTTCAGGCGCTCTATATGTGCACTTTCTAGCAAAGGTCATGCCGAAATTTTCCGTGAATTTCGGCATGACCTGTGAGAAAGTTGGACATATCGAGTGCTTGAGACATGACCGACATCGGTGAGGCCCGAGGTTCTCACTCCCAATTAGGTCGAGCACACGCCTACCTCGACTTTTTGGCGGATCAGGAGAGACAGGAAGCTGGGTGTCCGACGGATGACGACGGTGGTGGCGCTAGCGCCGACACTGATGCCACCAACGACACCGGCACTGAGACTGGCGCTGATGATGTTCCAAATTATAGCACGGAAGGTGGGACCTCCCAAGCCAGTGAGGGAAAGAAGGAAAAGAGGACACGACGCCGTTATGAGCTCGGCACCGTAAGACTGGTGGTCACGGCGGTGCACCCTGGCGAGTTCGAGCCAATAGAGCCGCGAGAAGTGGCAGCGTGTTACGACAACCAACTAGCATGCATCCTACGGGATACCGCTAACATCAACACCACAAAAATACGGAAGAATGATCAGTTGAAGAAGTTGCTTCTAACTAGGTTGCACGCAAGATTCTTGTTCCCCGGTCGTAATGACGAAGTCGACCCATGGGATGATCATGCCTTGAAAAAAATCAACAACAAAGCCTTAGGGAAGTTCAGCAACGCATTGAGCGCTTGGAAAACTAGGGTGAAAAAGGTGATTCAAGTAAAGCTTTATGGGAGACCTTTCTTCCTTGAGACGGATTTTAAACCAGTATCTTCATTTTCAGCCGAAAATTTTCTGACGGCCTTTAAACTCAAACTTGCTAGAAGTTAATTCCTTTTTGAACAGGACATTCTTAAACCGGATTTGAGAGTTTCAGAGTTGTGTGGGAGACAGATTTCCCTTTAACCGGGTTGTAAACCGAATATTTGAGAGTTTCAGTGAGACTTACTTCCCTTAAGCCGGATTTTAAACCGGAATCCTTTCTGATGACCCGGAATTTCTTCATTGAATCGGGATTTTGTAACTGTCATATACTTTCTAAACCAGGAAATTTTCTGACGGCCTTTAAATTTTCATCAATATAACAGTAGCCTCCGGGACCAGGTTATCTTTCCCTCCATCGTCCTGGGGTTCTTAAATTTGCTGAAACTAGCAAGATTTCCTGAGTCATGTCATCGTAGCCCCCGAGTCTCAAGGTGATCAAGGAGTTGGCTTGAGATTCTCCATATTTGACCGTGATATAAACTGACATAAATTGTATATCATTGGTGTTGATAGCATGATGTGAATCCATAGAAGGTTGAGGTGATTGTGGCGGGTTATAAATGATCTCGTATGAGCCGTGTCAGCATCTCGGCCAATGGTTTCTTCCAACTTGCTATTGAAGTTAACCTAACTGTAGTGGCGGCGACTTGTGCGCCTGTCCATTGAGCCATCCAGTGCAAACGGCGGTTGATAGTATATGATAATTTGCCTCCATTTTGTTGAAAGAAAATCGGGCTACCCAAGCTGTGACTTCCTCATACTCAATAAACAGCTCATGCAGACAGGTGTGGCTCGGTATGTTGATATAGACCAGGCCGCGAGAGACGGACAACAAAGACGACCGCAGCATCAGTGGCAACACAGATAGCTGAGTCGGCCGCGGTGTTATAAGCTGGCGCGGGCGGGAGAATCAGCCGCGGGGGCGGACAGTTAATCAATCGCGTGTGTTGATATAGCGGGGGTGGCAACCTGCGCAGGATGAGCGCTAGTGCAAAAATAATATTTGCTCACGCCCCTTTTGCAACGCCTTTTTGCAAGGAATAATGGTCCTGCGAAAAAATATCACAAAACAGAGTAATTGTTCTCAAATGAATTAATATGCGCTGATAAAATACACAGAAAGGATAACACCTGGTATTTTTTGTTGGACGGATGAGTTGGCCGCGGCGTTGTAAGCCGGTGCGGATGGGTGAGTCGGCGGCGGTGTTGGAAAAACGTCACGGACATGGGTGAGCCGGCCGCGGGGCACGGACGATGAGTCAGTCCCGTGTGTTGATGAAGCAGGAGGCGGCGACTTGCTCACGTATCCGTCCAATAGCATGGCACGGACAAGCCCTAGTGCAATAACATTGGCGCGCGCCCCTTTGCGACACCTTTGTAACAGATAATGGTCCTGCAAAAAAATACCAGAGCCCAGAGTAATTGTTCTTTAATAAAAAACAATTATATTTAATAAAATAAAATTGGATGGATGTCACCTGATGTTTGTAAACGGCAAATGAGTCGTATATAGCGTCTGTGAATCACCTTCAGTAATTTCAACGGCGATTTAGCTACTCTCGAGACCGCGGCGGCTCGGAATAAGGCCGACCGAGGGTGACTCAGCACAAGGTCGCAGTGGCGACGGAGGAGACGACAGCTTGAAGCGTGACCACAACAGAGCATGAAACCAGGGGGTTCAGAATAGATACTCTGGGTCATTCTTCACTAAGTCCCTTTCCTTCTGTTGTTCTTTTTGAATGAGCTCTCAAACAGGGCGGTAGGCCGCCGTCACATAGATTTCCTCGGATCATTTTCAGGCAATTGGAAAATCCAATCACATCGGTGTCTATGCTGGTTTTCTGTTGGCTTCATGGATACACCGAGTGTAATGGGTATGACCTGATCCGAATACCCAAATTTTGTTAGATTCAGATCACTGAATTCTGTAACCTACAGTTGTTATCTCTGGATAGACAAATTATGCAGCCAATAGAGCGGTTTCTGCACTTTCAGATTAAGCACTGGGTAACAACGACCCAGACAATAAACATTCCAATGCACTGTATTTGGACAAAAACTGCTTGAAATCTCCTCCCGACCTGTGAACAACCTGGTGATTCAACACTCCTAGCTTCACAGGGCCATAGACATCACTGGGTAGTTTCAAAGATGTAAAGACGAGCTGGAATGACTCGATGCAAAATATCCCCTGACTGCTAAACATGTGAGACAGCAACGTGCATGCATGCTCCCATTCAGATGATATCACGGAACCCTTGTAGAACACGGGGAATTAACTAATAGCAATCTCAGACGCCCTAGAGCTGAAGATGAAGGCGGGACCTCATGCTTGGTGCAGTAACTCGCGGCAGAAGCCAGGCGGAGTTGCAGCCGCAGGGGCGACTTGCGACGGCGGTGGGTCGACAACGCAGGCCAGCTCGACGCAATGCGGCAGAGACGAGCCACCACGGCGGGGGCGAACACCAAGGCGTAGTGGTGACTGGTGAGCCCGCGGCAGAGAGGCTGCTGACGAGGTGCTGCCACAGTGGTCAGCGAGGGCCCGACGGCTCGGCGTACAGTGACCCAACGCAATTTGAGAGCAGGGGCAGGGGCGCAGGGCCAGCGAAGATCGGCGGATCGATGCGCAACCACCACGGAGGCGCGCGGGGAACGGCCGCAACGGCTGCTCAACCACTTGGCGGCGGCTCACGGCGGACGCGGGCAGCTCAAGGCCGGAACGTGGTGTGCCAACAGCGGCTCATAGCGGACGCACCCGACCATGGCAGAGGTGAGAAACCGTGGAAAAGGCTCTCTAACACGGCGTGGCAGAGGAGGTGCTCAGAGGCGGAGGACATAGCAGAGGCGGGGCAATTCTAGTGAGGTAGGTCCGAGTCAGCTCGGGCGGGTTGTAAGCTGAAAGGTCACATGGCCGGTGCTGGCCGGCTCAGCAGCGGAGGCGACGGGAGGCCGGCGGCTCGGGGCCGCGATGATGGAGGGTGGGCCGGCCAAGGCGGCGGCTTGGCGCGCTGATAATTCCAAGGCGGCGAAGGCGTTGCAGGCGGACGGGGGCCCGAACAGCAGCCGGGGCGGCTCAGAGCTGTTAACAGCAGATGCGAGCTGGATCGCCGAGCGCACACACGCGCGCGGAGTAGAACAGAGGTAAGGGAGGCCAATCCGGGTTGAAAACAGAGAGAGCCCAGGCAGCCCTTGAACCAATCCGGGTTGATGTTGCCGTATCGCACAACGGCTGGTAGGATCAGTAATTCAATTGAGAAAAACGGAACCCTAGTCCTTGGACAACTCGAGGATGCTGGACTTGACAACTCCAACTTGACAGTAGTTACCGCTCGGAACTTGACGATTCGGAGAAACAGGCTGCAGCGGAAAACACCGGGTCTCGGCGACTTTTTAAGAAAAACGGTGGCGGAACAACCCGCAAACGTAATCCACTCTTTCTCAAAATTTGTTCACGTCATCCTGGCTGCCACCGAAATTACTTCTTTGACCTTTCAATCTTGATCCAAGAACTCGTAGTCAATGTACTTTCGAGCCGGTTCTTCCCGATCTGCCTGATCGCGAATTTCTCGATCCTTTGAAGAATTCCCTCCAACAACTCATTATCACTGTGCGCACGTCCCACGGTGGCCGCCAACTATCGTGGATTTGTCACGACAGATGTCCTAGTGTGAGGACTTAGTCGTGAGGCCAACGCATCTATGTGGTAGCTTAAAAGGGGTTGAATGGAATCAAGAGACGCAACACGCAAGACAAAGATTTAGACAGCTTCGGGCACGGGAAACATCATCCGGTAACAACCCTACATGCTGTTTGTGGCTAGTTCTCATTATCATCACGAGGGAGTCGCCATAAACCGGCTCTCCTAGTTATGTCTAGCCCTAAGATTATTTTCTCCCCTCCTGGGGTGCCCTGACCCTCCTTATATAAGTTAGAGGGGCGGGTTACATGTGGAGTCCTATTAGGATTAGGACTAGTCTACCTTCTAATACAAATCGGATACAAGTCCGGGTCTTGACTCCTTGTAAAGGAAATATTCCTCACACATTTCCTCTTAAACAGGCCCACCATTAACATAAAGCGGCCTCCTGGGCCTTGGGCCTGGTCATCCGTCTGTCCCGCCCACCGAGTTACCAGTGAGTCATAATGTTCAGGCAGGTTGCTTGTAAACCGTCTGGTCAGGGCGGGCCGCCAGTAAATTTCCAAGTGTCAACCGGGTCTCAAGTAAACCGCCAAACCTGGCCGGTTCATACTGCGGGGTATATCCCCGACACAATGGGAGAATTGCTTAGCTTTGGGTTCAATCTCGCGGTGTACTTTCCCAGGGACAGTAGGGGCAGCAAGGCACGCATTGTATTGTTGCCATCGAGGATAACAAGATAGGGTTTTCATCATATTGCTTGAGTTAATTCATATACATCATGTCATCTTGCTTAATGTGTTACCCCATTATTATGAACTTAATACTCTAGATGCATGCTGGATAGCAGTCGATGTGTGGAGTAATAGTAGTAGATGCAGGCAGGAGTCGGTCTACTTGACACGGACGTGATGCCTATGTTAATGATCATTGCGTTAGATGTCATCATAATTATGTGCTTTTCTATCAATTGCTCGGTAGTAATTTGTTCACCCACCGTAATATATGCTATCTTGAGAGAAGCCACTAGTGCAACATATGGCCCCCAGGCCTCTTTTTCATATTATTGAATCTCGATTATATCTTGCTAGTTTCCGATCTACTATTTTGCAATCTTTACTTTCCAATCTATAAACCAAAAATACCAAAAATATATACTTTACCATTTATCTATCGCTATCAGATCTCACTTTTGCGAGTGATCGTGAAGGGATTGACACCCCTTTATTGCAATGGTTGCAAGTTGTTGATCGTTTGTGTAGGTATTCGGTGACTTGTTGTCGTCTCCTATTGGATTGATACCTTGGTTCTCAAAACTGAGGGAAATACTTACGCTACTTTGCTGCATCACCCTTTTTTCTTCAAGGGAAAACCAACACAAGCTCAAGAGGTAGCAAGAAAGGTTTCTGGCGCCGTTGTCGGGGAGATCAATGCCAAGTCAAGCCATACCAAGTACCCATCATAAACTCTTCTCCCTTGCATTACACTATTCGCCATTCGGCTCTCGTTTTCCTCTCCCCCACTTCTAAAACGATTTTCAAAAACCTTTACCTTTTCTTCGCCCCTCTTCCGTTCGTCTCTTTTCGCTTGCTTCCTGTGTGCTTGTGTATTGGATTGATTGCTTGTCACGATGGCTCAAGATATACTAAATTGTGTGACTTTTCCAACACCAACAACAATGATTTTATTAGCACTCCGGTTGCTCCTACTACTAATGCTGAATCTTGTGAAATTAATGCCGCTTTGTTGAATCTTGTTATGAAAGATTAATTTTCTGGCCTACGTAGTGAAGATGTCACATCCCATCTAGACAATTTCGTTGATTTGTGCGATATGCAAATGAAGAAAGATGTGGATAATGATATTGTTAAATTAAAACTATTTCCGTTTTTGCTTAGAGATCGTGCCAAAACTTGGTTCTCATCTTTGCCTAAAAATAGTATTGATTCGTGATTCGTCGAATATGTGTAAAGATGCATTTATCTCTAAGTGTTTTCCTCCCGCTAAGATCATCTTCCTTAGGAACGATATTATGAATTTTAAGCAACTTGATCATGAACATGTTGCACAATCTTGGGAGATGATGAAATTGATGATACGTAATTGCCCTACACATGGTCTGAATTTGTGGATCATTATACAAAAAATTTATGCCGGATTGAATTTTGCTACTAGAAATCTTTTAGATTCGGCCGCGTGAGACACTTTTATGGAAATAACTTTTGGAGAGGCAACTAAGCTCCTAGAAAATATTATGGTTAATTATTCTCAATGGCACACCGAAAGATCCACTGGTAAAAAAGTTCATGCGATCGAAGAGATTAATGTTTTGAGTGGAAAGATGGATGAACTTATGAAATTATTTGCTAATAAAAATGTTTCTTCTGATCCTAATTATATGCGTTTGTCCACTTTGATTGAGAATAATAATGAATCTATGGATGTGAATTTTGTTGGTAGGAACAATTTTGGTAACAACGCATATAGAGGCAATTTTAATCCTAGGCCATTCCCTAGTAATTCCTCTAACGCTCTGTTTGGATGTAGACATTGAAGGGTTTGACATTGAATTGGCTCAAATGCCAAATATCCAAGACATTCATATTGAGCTCCAATGCCAATTTCAGTGTTTGGATGCTCATATATTTGGCTCATGGAATCCAAACGAAAACACAATTCCAAATCTTGTTTGGATGGTCAAGCGTTGAATTGCTCATGCATATAAGTATGAACTTTTATACTTGATATCTTTGAACAGAAAAAAGGGAAGCATGTTCGTGAGGGATCAAAGATGAATACAGCTATTGGTCGTTGTCGGTGTCAGAACCGGCGGATCTCGGGTAGGAGGTCCCGAACTGTGCGTCTAGGCGGATGGTAACAGGAGACAAGGGACACGATGTTTTTACCCAGGTTCGGGCCCTCTCGATGGAGGTAAAACCCTACTCCTGCTTGATTGATATTGACGATATGGGTAGTACAAGAGTGGATCTACCATGATATCAAGGAGGCTAAACCATAGAAGCTAGCCTATGGTATGATTGTTGTAATGGTTGTGTGTCCTACGGACTAAAACCCTCCGGTTTATATAGACACTGGAGAGGGCTAGGGTTACACAGAGTCGGCTACAATGGTAGGAGATCTACATATCCGTATCGCCAAGCTTGCCTTCCACGCCAAGGAAAGTCCCATCCGGACACGGGACGAAGTCTTCAATCTTGTATCTTCATAGTCTTGGAGTCCGGCCGATGATGATAGTCCGGCTATCCGGACACCCCCTAGTCCAGGACTCCCTCAGTAGCCCCCGAACCAGGCATAAATGACGACTATTCCAGCGCATATATTGTCTTCGGCGTTGCAAGGCGGCTTCTCCTTCAAATTCCATGTACCTGCCGAACAGTGTCCGGCTCCCTTATCAATGTTGCGCTTCTTGGCTTCCACGCCCAATAATGGCCTTCTTCCAGGCGTCGCACGAATGCGAAAAGCCAGGGTATCTTTTATGTTTTACCCCCTAGCTGCGCAAATAATCTACCTATAAGAGAGGCAAGAATCCAGATGCAAATCACACCATCTTCCTTCCGCGAGTACTCATCGGAGCGCGCCTGACCAAAAATCCATTCCATCATGGACCGTCGACGCGGCTCCTCTTCTCGCGCTCCCAGCCCTCTGCCAGGAGATTGGAGGAGATGTTCTGTCCGGCACAACGAGCTGGTGACGCTCCAAGCGGAGGGATATCTTCCTCCGACCTTCATGGTCCCGGTTCGAGCCGGGCTGGCCACCTACAAAGGTGGGAAGCAAGCGGAGGCCACCCCTAGTCCCAACAAAGGGGAGAGGGTATGCTTCGTCCCCTATCTGATAAGGGGGCTTGGATTTCCTGTACATCCATTTCTCCGCGGGCTTCTGTAGTTCTACGGACTCCAGCTCCATCACCTCACGCCTGCCTCTATTCTGCATATCGCGGGTTACGTAGCTCTTTGCGAGCTATTTCTGGGCATCGAGCCCCATTTTGCGCTGTGGAAGAGGTTGTTCTGCCTTGTACCCCGCTCTCACGAGGGGTCCATATATCAAGTGGGCGGTGCCGAAATATGGCGCATTGCCGGGACCAGATATCCACCCGGAACCCCTAAAAAGGCGTTCGAAGACTGGCCTTCAGAATGGTTTTACGTAGAAGACGCTCCGCTGCCGGACCTTGTTCGGATCGGTCTCCCGGAGTTCAGTAATGCTCCTCTGAAGAAATGCCTGAGTTGGCATCCACGGAGCCCCCAGCTGGAGGAAGACAAGAGCGTCCATTATTTGATGGGCCGGATAAGGTTACTGGCCCATTCCGGATTGACCATGATTGGAGTCATGGCCACGTGCATTATGCGGGGGGTGCAGCCGCTGCAATACAGGGGCCACCCCATGTGGGATTTCAACGGGGAGGACGATGCCACTCGTCATGGCCACAAAGGGCCGGGATCGGCCGAAGACCTGGTGAAGATCTTGTCCGGCCTGTACAAGGGGGAGAAGGAGGACATTCTCCAGACGAGCCCGTTGAATGGGTTCTCCATGAATAACCCTCGGCGCTGGGTAAGCGAACACTTTGTTTGTCCGACCCATGCTTTCAAAGTTTAAGTTTCTTACTTTATGCTTTCGACGCAGGAGCTGCGTCGGGATGTGGAGGGTATAAATAGTCCAGCTCCACAACCCGAGGATCCAGAGAGATCCCTAGATCCGGCCTCCGAAGAGGATCCGGACATAAATGTGGAGCTAATCGACGGGGTGTTCCACCAACTCAGCATGGATAATGCTCTAGTCGCCATTACGGCTGACTACCCCGGCCTGTCTCCGGCTTCCCAGGTGATTGTGACCGAGGTCCTAAAACCATTATTTCTTCCTTGCGCATTTCTGACCACCGTATACGATGGTGTCTTGCTGGAGGTGCCTTCAAGGCGGGAAGCCGAACCTGCGGCGGCTGGCCAACAAGGGTCAGTCCGGCCCAGCAGGCGGAAGAGGAGTGCGGCGCGGATCGAAACATCGCCGCAACGGTATAGCTCACGGTTGTTATTTAGGACAAAGTTCCTAGGAAGTGTTTTGAATGCTCATGACTTTTGCAGGATAAAGAGTGCCCGCCGGACTGTGGGCGTAGAGGTTGCCAACCAAGCCTCTGCCAGCCAGGCTCCAACACCTGGTCTGGAGGGGGAGGCGAGCGCAAGGCACGAGCCGGATACTCCTCCAACGGAGGATGCCGATAGACTGTCCGCCACCAAGTCTGAGGTGGAGAGCGCCATGAACCACAGGCGCCGCCGGACAGTTTTTCGTGACGCGTGCTTCTCCCCTGAGGCATTGAATGCCTTTAACGCGGTGGACGCGTACCTCCGTGCTACTCAAGATGGTTTGACCAGAGCCACGGAGCAGTATGTAAAAGACATACGGGTAAGAGATTTTAATAGTTGTATATGCCAGTAGCCCCCGAGACTTAAAGTAGTTAGAGTAACTGATTTAAGGATCATTTGATATGCAGGATCTTACAGAGAAGAATACAAGACTGTCCCAGGAGCAGCAAGAGTGTAAGGCCCAACT
Organism: Aegilops speltoides; assembly: GCA_021437245.1. Taxonomy (NCBI): domain Eukaryota; kingdom Viridiplantae; phylum Streptophyta; class Magnoliopsida; order Poales; family Poaceae; genus Aegilops; species Aegilops speltoides. Next base: position 17,084,364 of record CM038141.1, on the reverse strand, counting down.
TGAGGCCGCACTCACTGTAGCAGGAGGAAACACAGGGACCCCTCCTGGTAACACATTATTTCAAAAAGATAAGTGGTGTGCGGCGTGCGTGTAAGTCTGACAATGATATTGCAGGTGTTGCCGGACTGGATCCGGACAAGCAAGAACTGCTGCGCCAGCTGAAGGCCTGCGAGAGGGTGCTGACGAGGGTGCAGCAGGAAAGGAACAAACTCCAGGATGCCCACGCCCAGCTTGCGGAAGAGCTGAAAGGCGTTCGGGCCGAGCTGTCTGGCTCCGCGAAGGAGAATCAGCGGCTTCGTCGCGGCATCTGTAGTAAGTGCTTGAGCGAACTCATTTGAAAAGAAGAGTTCGGCGAGGAAGTCAATTGACAGAAATATGTCTGTAGGTGTGCTCACAGGTCGCCCTGCGGAGGAGATGCCCGTATCAACGGGTGATCAACTTCCCGAGCTGGTGCAACTGTTCGAACGAGTTCGGCAGGCGATGAGCGGCGTCGTCCAGGCCTTATGGCCGTCCCTCTCCCTACCCGAGGGCCTTGGAGAGCTTGCGGAGAAGCTTTAGGGAGCGCGGCATCGCTTCTGTTTATGGAAGATATCGGCCTTCCGCCAAGGTGCCAGGGAGGCCTGGGCCATGGTGAAGACGCGGTACAAGAAGGCGGATCCCAACCACATGGCCGAGGTCGGACCTGTGGGGCCCGATGGGAAGGAGATCCCTGTGAGCTTAGTGTACGGGCAAGTAGAGTTGGCCGCTAAATATTCCCAATGGGACTGTAAATTAGACAGCCTGTTAGACGGGATTGAGGAGGAATACAGTCAGTCGATTTGACGATGTATTTGAAATGACATGTAAAATGCCTTCTAGCCGGATTGTAGATCGTTTGTCTTTGCCGACCTTTTCGCTTCAACCTCGGGACCCTAGAGTCCGGAGTGTGTCCGAATACCTTCTCGGTTAAGAAAAACCGGGGCATGCATGGAGACCAAAGCGTAGGGGTCATTAGTGCTTTATCGGACAAGTGCCCAACTAGTTATGTTATATTACATGGTTAGTAAGAAACATCTTCCAGGGAGAATAGTTCCGTTAAGGGTTCCTTTCCCTGGGAGGCATGCCCTAAAGTGCATGTCCGGACTGCGAAAAGAGCAGGAAAACATCTGGGGGCAGATAGATAAATAGTTAAAAAATGATCTTTTAAGTCACCGACCGAATATTCCCTTAAGAACGCTAGCTTTCGGCTTCACCCAGTCTGAGGTACATCCGGATGACCCAGCGGTAACAATCGCAGAGGTGCTCCCTTTACCTCCTAGCCGAACAATCGGGAACATAGGGGTAAGCACAGGAGCTAGGCAACCCAGCTTGGCCAAAACTTAAGACATATCGATGCATATAATGGTGAATAAAAGGTACATGTGGAAGTTTGACACATGTGCTGGGCATAAAGCCTGTATAAATAAGCTTCTGGTAAAGAAGCCCCCAGGTATAATGAGTGCGGATAGCACATCAAGTGTGTGCGAACAATGCGCAAGTAGGCCTTTGAAGGCTTTTATGAAAAAGGGTGAGAGAAAAGAGAAAAACGAAAGAAAGCTGAAATATAAAAATTTGGACGGGAAAAGGAGACGAACTCTTAGTCCGGCGCTAGGCGTAGAATCTTCGAAGACGAGCTGTGTTCCATGGGTTCGGCTCGAGTTGGTTGTCCAATGCATTTCGCAGGCGGTACGCCCTGCTAGTCAGGACTTGGTCGATAATGAAAGGGCCTTTCCATTTGGGCTTGAGCTTGTTCTTTTTCTTGTCCGGCAGGCATAGAACTAGTTCGCCAACATTGTAAGTTTTATCCCGTACTTCTCTGCTTTGATATCTTCGAGCCTGCTGCTGATAGAATGCGGAACGAGCCTTTGCGACGTCGCGTTCTTCCTCCAATGCGTCCAAACTGTCTTGCCAATCCAGCTCGGCTTCTCTTTCTTCGTACATGCGCACTCGAGGTGAGTCATGAATAATGGCGCAGGGCAAAACTGCCTCTGCGCCGTATACCATAAAAAATGGTGTGAATCCGGTAGTACGGTTGGGCGTTGTCCGCAGCCCCCAGAGTACGGAGTCGAGCTCCTCTACCCAGTGCGTGTTAGATTCCATAAGGGACCGCACTAGTCTGGGTTTGATGCCGCTCATTATTTGACCATTTGCTCGTTCCACTTGACCGTTGGTTTGAGGATGATAGACTGAAGCGTAATCGAGCTTAATGCCCATATTTTTGCACCATAATTTAACCTCGTCGGCCGTGAAGTTCGTGCCGTTATCAGTGATGATGCTATGGGGGACGCCATAACGGTGTACTACCCCGGATATGAAGTCTACTGGTCCGGACTCTGCCGTTTTAACTGGCTTGGCCTCTATCCATTTGGTGAATTTGTCCACCATGACCAATAGGTATTTTTGCTTGTGGGTTCCCCCTTTAAGGGGTCCAACCATGTCAAGCCCCCAGACCGCGAATGGCCAGGTAATGGGTATAGTTTTGAGGGAGGTGGGCGGCATGTGGCTCTGATTAGCAAAGAGCTGACAACCGACGCATCTTTGGACTAAGTCCTGACCACCTGCTTGGGCCGTCGGCCAATAAAATCCTGTACGGAATGCCTTTCCTACAAGGGCCCGTGCTGCGGCGTGGTGTCCGCCTAGTCCGGCATGAATTTCGGCCAGAAGGTTTCGCCCTTCCTCTTCGGAGATACACCTATGAAGGACTCCGGTTGTGCTTTTCTTATAGAGTTCTCTCTCGTGGACCTTGTAGGCTTTAGATCGCCAAACTATGCAGCGGGCCTCATTTTGGTCTTCGGGAAGTTCCTGCCTAAGCAAGTAGGCTAGGAATGGCTCTATCCACGGGGCGATTACTGCCATTATTTTGTGGGCTGAAGGTGTTATTTTATCGGCTGGATCGCCGATTATGTCAGATTGTTCTGTGTTGGGTGGTGCGGCTGCTTCCAGTTTGTTGTTTCTGGACTCCTCTTCCCATAGTACGAATGGCTTAAAGAGCCGTTCCAGGAAGATGTTTGGAGGGACAGCGTCACGTTTTGCGCCGTCGCGCTAACACGTCGGCTGCTTGGTTATTATCCCGGGCTACGTGGTGGAATTCGAGTCCTTCGAACCGAGCTGACATTTTTAGGACAACGTTACGATAGGCTGCCATTTTCGGATCCTTGGTGTCGAAGTCTCCATTTACTTGGGATATTGCGAGGTTTGAATCCTCACACCTCTAGGCATTGAATGCCCATGGAGATTGCCATCCGGAGGCCATGTAGGAGGGCCTCAGATTCGGCTGCATTGTTGGAGTCTGTACATTATCTGGCACGATTGGACTGTGTCCCGGTTGGGGACGCCAAGACGACGCCAGCCCCAATCCGCCATCATTTTGGAGCCGTCGAAGTCCATAATGCAATTGGAGTATGCGCCGTACTCTTTAGGGAGTTCGGCTTCAGTCCACTCAGCGACAAAGTCAGCCAAAACTTGCGACTTTATAGGTCGCCGAGGTTTGTAAGTTATATCGAATGGTAAGAGCTCAATGGCCCATTTTGCAATCCTGCCCGTCGCGTCGCGGTTGTTTATAATGTCATTGAGGGGTACTTCGAGGCCATCGTTATCAAACACTCTTGAAAGTAGTGTCGAGCTTCGGGATGCCATGAACACCGTGACACGCTATCTTTTGATAGTGCGGGTAACGGACTTGCAGGAGTTAAGACAAGGATACGTAGTACACTGGTTTTTGAAGAGGGAATTTGTGCCCTTCTGTTTCTCGTTCGACGACGAGTACCGCGCTTACAACTTGATGTGTTGCCGCGATGTATAACAACATTGGTTCGCCCAGGTTAGGCGCTGCCATGACCGGATTTGTTACCAATATGGCTTTTATTTCTTTGAGTCCGGCAGTGGCAGCATCCGTCCACTCGAAGTGTTCGGTGCGCCTGAGGAGGCGATAGAGGGGCAATGCCTTTTCTCCCAAACAGGAGATAAAGCGGCTTAGAGCCGCCATGCATCCCGTCAATTTTTGTATTTGTTTGAGGTCTTTTGGAATATCCAGCTGTGACAGAGCTCGGATCTTGGCTGGGTTTGCTTCAATTCCTCTACCGGATACAATGAAGCCCAGGAGCTTTCCGGCTGGTACGCCGAAAACGCATTTTTCCGGATTCAGTTTAATGTCATATGCTCGGAGGTTGTCGAATTTGAGCCTCAAATCGTCTACTAGAGTTTCGATGTGTTTGGTTTTGACGACTACGTCGTCTAGGTATGCCTCTACTGTTTTGCCGATCTGGGTAGCCAGACATGTCTGAATCATGCGCTGATATGTTGCGCCGGCGTTTTTAAGTCCAAAGGGCATCGTGTTGAAGCAAAATGGTCCATATGGAGTAATGAATGCCGTTGCGGCTTGGTCCGCTTCCGCCATCTTGATTTGATGGTAGCCGGAGTATGCGTCGAGGAAGCACAATGAATCATGCCCTGCAGTAGCATCGATTATTTGGTCGATTCGGGGGGAGGGGGAAGGGATCCTTTGGGCAGGCCTTGTTGAGGTCTTTAAAATCGACACATAGGCGCCAGGATTTGTCCTTCTTTGGTACCATTACCAGGTTTGCTAGCCAGTCCGGATGTTTGATGTCTCTGATGAATCCGGCTTCCAATAGTTTGGCTAGCTCTTCTCCCATTGCCTGTCTTTTGGGTTCGGAAAATCGCCGAAGAGCCTGTTTGACTGGCTTGAATCCTTTTAGGATGTTTAGGCTGTGTTCTGCCAATCTGCGTGGGATTCCTGGCATATCTGAAGGGGGCCAGGCAAAGATGTCCCAATTGTCCCGTAGGAATTCTCGCAGTGCGGCATCTACATCAGGGTTCAACTATGCCCCAATGGAGGCCGTCTTTGTTGGGTCCGTTGGGTGGACCTGGAATTTGACTAGTTCATCCGCTGGTTTAAAGGAGGTGGACTTGGATCTCTTATCGAGTATCACATCGTCCCTATTCACCGTAGAGCGTAGCGCAGTGAGTTCTTCTGCCGCTAGGGCTTCGGATAGTGCTTCCAGGGCTAATGCGGCTGTCTTGTTTTCGGCGGGGAGTACTATGTCCGGATCACTAACGAGAGTGATTTTTCCGCCGGGCCCAGGCATTTTAAGCTTCATGTACCCGTAATGGGGTATGGCATTGTGAATGCCTCTCGTCCTAATATAGCGTGATATCCGCCGCTGAACGGGGCCACTTGGAACGTGACTTCTTCGGACCTGTAATTGTCCAGCGAGCCGAACACCACATCAAGTGTGATTTTTCCTGTGCAGCGCGCTTCCCGGCTAGGTATTATTCCTCTAAAGGTTGTGCTGCTTCGCTCAATGCGGCTCCAGTCTATTTCCATTTTTTGGAGAGTTTCCTCGTAGATGAGGTTCAGTCCGCTGCCGCCATCCATGAGTATCTTGGTAAGACGAAAGCCGTCCACTATTGGGCTGAGGACCAATGCGGCTGGTGCTTGGGCTGTTCGGAATTTAGGTTCGTCGCTGGCGTTGAAGGTCATAGCCGTGTCGCTCCATGGATTTGTTGTTGCTACTTGGTAGACTTCGGCGAGGCTGCGGATTGTTCGTTTTCGCATATTATTTGATGCAAAAGTCTCGAAGACTGTTGACACCGTACTGGTACTGTTGGAGTGGTTTTCCGGGCTAAGAGCTCCTCGCCACTTTTGGCCACCTGCCGCAATATCCAACATGCTCGAAGGCTATGTGTTGGGGTGGCGCCTACCGTACTGTGAATTTTACAGGGTCTGCTGAGCCATCCCTCCAGTACGGTTCCGTGCCCTTTATGGGGTTTTTGCCTTTTGGTTTTTGTACCTGGTGCCTGAGTGTAATGCACCCTTTTGTTACGGACTAGGGTTGTATTCGGGGCCGGATTGTCCCAAAACTTAGTTTCGGTTTTCCGGAAACTCTCCACCACACAGTACTTTTGTACTATGGACGCCAGGTCGGCGAAGCGTGTAATTTCACGACGGCTGACGGCGTTCAAGATTCCCTCGTCCGTGCAATTATTGCAGAAAATTGAAATTGTGTTTTCCTCTCGGCAGTCCTTTATTCTGTCCATAACCAGGAGGAATCTGGCCCAGTAATGATGTACTGTTTCAGTGGGCTCTTGTCGGATTAGAGATAGATCACATATGTTTTGGTGGGTGGGTGGAATTGAGTCCGGAACCCTACCCATCTCGAGGCTCAAGGGCCGAGAAGTTTCCGAATTTGGAAGCTTGGATTGCTAAACATTGTTCAACGAGTCCGGTCCGATGCTTGACTTTAGGTTCAGTGCTTGATCAAGTCCATCCCTCCGCGGGAATCCGGCATGGAGGGTTCGGGAGCCCGGACATGACTAGTTTTCAATACAGGAGAAGAGTCGCCGCATTGTTCCTCTACCACTGCAACGTGGTGGGTAACCTGGGGAGAATTAATCTATCTCAGATCGGTTTTAAGCCTAATCTGATTGTAGTCTATAGCGACTCCCAGGGCGGCGATGCGATCCAAGAGCTCGTTTACGGACGAGAGCTCTACTGGATCCAGCCACTCGGCGAATTCTGAGTTGAGGTGAAGATTGCTTTTGACCACCTGAGAGGTCATTGTCGAAGCGGTGGCCGAACAGGCGGTCATGAGAAAACCACCTAGCCGGATAGTTTGGCCGGCGGCCAAGGCTCCTTTGGCGAAGATACCATCCTTGAAGACGGGGAGAGGCAGCCTTCCTATCGATGACGGCACAGAGGAACTCCCAATGAAAGTACCAATGTCGGTGTCAAAACCGGCGGATCTCGGGTAGGGGGTCCCGAACTGTGCGTCTAGGCGGATGGTAACAGGAGACAAGGGACACGATGTTTTTACCCAGGTTCGGGCCCTCTTGATGGAGGTAAAACCCTACTCCTGCTTGATTGATATTGATGATATGGGTAGTACAAGAGTGGATCTACCACGAGATCAAGGAGGCTAAACCCTAGAAGCTAGCCTATGGTATGATTGTTGTAATGGTTGTGTGTCCTACGGACTAAAACCCTCCGGTTTATATAGACACCGGAGAGGGCTAGGGTTACACAGAGTCAGTTACAATGGTAGGAGATCTACATATCCGTATCGCCAAGCTTGCCTTCCACGCCAAGGAAAGTCCCATCTGGACATGGGACGAAGTCTTCAATCTTATATCTTCATAGTCTTGGAGTCCCGCCGATGATGATAGTCCGGCTATCCGGACACCCCCTAGTCCAGGACTCCCTCAGTCGTGCTTGCAACAACTCAGTTTCATGCACCTGCAATCAGAGTAGGGGATGCAGACAGAGAGCACACGCACATGGCAATTCACACTCAGGCACATATCAACGGACTACACACACACAACAACAGACTGCCATGGTGGGCTTCCGCTTTGCCTTGCCGGAGCGGCCCCTGAACCAGTAGCCATTAAAGGGAGCGGGAGGCACATAGACCCAAGTAGCAGTCGCCGGCGTAGATGTGGTGTGGTGGTGGAGATGTAGCGGCTGCAGCAACCAGTCACGACCGGTCTTCACGTTCGGGCTGGTTTCAGAGTCCACGTCTGTTGGTGGGGTTCAACTCGTGGTGAGGAGTTTTCACCACGGCTCACCGCAGAAGGCCCGAACCAACAGCTAACGAAGGCACGGGTGGTGCGGAGACCTAGGTTGTAGTCGTCGACGGCCCATATGAGGCGGAGGTGGTGTGGCCGGAGCAGGAGTTGAACCCCGCGGTCTTCGAGCTCGGGCCAGCGGCGGAGTCCGGCACCGCCGGCCATGATGCTCGCGGCGACGCAGGCTACTATGCCGTTTCGATAGTTGCGCAGGGAAGGAGTGAGAGCGAAGGAGTCGCGGGCCGGAGCCGCTGGCGAATATCAGTGAAAACCGAGCTCGAGGCCTCCGAATTGCTCGGGAAGGAGTGCACGTGAAAAAGGGAACGGCTCGATATTGAGCCCCGATTCCACGACTGAATGTCAAGCGCAACCGAACAGCGATATTCGGGTTACCGAATACCAATATCAAAATTTGGCCCTCAATATCTACATCCAAACGGTGCGTAATTATTATGATAATTCCTACAACAACTCTTATGAAAATTTTAATAAGTTGCCCTCTGATTTTGAGAACTAGTCATCGACCCGTGCAGCCGCACGGGCTAGTATGAAATTTAAAAAGAAAAAAAACATAAATTATTGAAGGCTTTGTCTAATAATTTTTTTTGTCCGTGAATTTTTTGGCATACAATATAGACAATTATTGAATTTGTCTAGAGAGATAATTGTTCATGACCATGTATAGTACATGAGAAAATATATTTCGTTTAGTTATTCTAAGAGTAGAAGCTGAATTACCTTGCGATATGTGTAAAAGAACAAATTCTGAGCCAAATAAAGAGTATATTGTAGAAATGCTTTTGTTTGAACAAATATATAGCTCAAACTGTTTTCAAATGATACATCACATAAGCAAACACATAACTACTCTCAACCTTCCTAAAAAAATCCCTAGCAACAGATGTAAGCCAAACATAATATAGGTATATATGGCTTGGAGCTTATTCCATCACTCGAGTTTAGGCCACTTTAATCCAAATTTATCATATTAATCTACATGTTAGTGAATTTAGTCAAAGTCTCCACAATTGTATTTCTGAGTAACGTGCAAAACGTCCTCTAGTTTTTACAAACAGAAACGTGATTTTGAAATAAGCATGTAGGTGTACAGAATGAGCCATAGACGAATTTTGAGAAGTACAAAACATACAGAGGAAATACTACATTTACCCGAAGTCAAAATCATCAGCGCTAGCCTTCACATTGTTGTAATTACATACAACAAAGGAATCTGGTAAAATTCAGCTAATATCAGATACTATATATAGAAGATTGTATTAAATAATTACATTTGTCGGATCAACTAATATAAGAACTCCATAAATCTAGAAGCAGAATATATCCACATCACATTTGAATATTTTACATGTAGTACTCATCCCCTTTTCCTAGCTAGATACGACATTGTATAGTTTCATTTATATTAGGCAAGTTTATTATCCACAGTGTAAAAAACATATTCACTCCCTCCTCTTTTTGTGATGGAGAAATCAAGCAGCAAGTAAAGAAACAATATTCTGCTCTAATCTGTACTAATTAACACTACTCAGCCGGTCCAAATTTGTTGCGCTTCTATTATAATACTCGTTAGTAGGACGACATAATTAGAAAGCAAGGGTCTCGTACTAATTTGTTGATGGACCACAGTACTTAGAAAGCATCAGACTAAATTTAGCTATTACAAATTATTATAACAGAACCACATCATTCATGTTCTTATTCATGCGGAAGCCTAGCTGTAAAAAAAACATCATACTGTAGATATCTATGCTAGACATGCAGTTTGGCAGTTTATACATTACAATGGAGCCGAGTCAGCCGACACAAAGGAATAGAAGGCAAGAAAATAAAGACCGTACCTTGAATTTTCTCGGCTTCTTGCAGTGCACCGCGGGCATGTCTTGCCGCTAGACAAAAGCATCGGCCGAGCTCACCCTCACCAAGGAAATCAATTAGCCCAGGGTATGTCTGTGTGTTTTCTCGTTTCCGGCCAGTCGTAAAGCTAGCTTTTTTTGGCTCCAGCTGCCTGCCTTCAAAGCCAAATCATAAACTCGTGTGTCCCAGCGGATCAAGCCAAGCATCTATGTGCTTATTTGCCGACCGGCAGCCGTGCATGTAGTCTTGATTAAAGGACGGCCAATCCGACGTCCACAACATGCAGCCGCGCTAGTTTACGATCGGGAAGGACAGCATGCACTCCCGCATGGGAGGCCCGTCAAGTCAAGGTTGCACTTCCACCTCAAGGCCGTGCCGTATGAAACTTCACCGTTGAGGATTCCATGGCTCAGCACAGCCCGTCCTCCATCAACTGTCGATAGTAGCTCCTTCATCCTCCTCCGTATACCCCCTTCCCACACACCCGTTCCTCTAGAGAACAACGGAGGTGCAACATGGGATGTGCCATGAATATTTAAACGCTACAGTAGGAGATTCATAGGTTGGAGAGGAAGGGGATTAGCGAATACCTAGATTGGATCGTAATTTTTGCTCAGATGTGTTGCAGCGTTGATGGAGCTTGAGGATGGCATGCAGATGAGATGCGGTGAGAGTGTTGAGGTGCGGGCGGAGGGATTTACTTGTTGGAGGACGACCTAAGGTAGTACATCCAATGGTTAAAGACTGTTAGCACGTAGATCTGATGGTGACTTGGCTATTGTTTTCAGGAAATCAGGTGGGACAATAGGCTAGGACTCCTTAGGCATCGGACGGCTACAGATAGTTAATAAGTAGATCGGATGGACAATATGATAAGTTTTCTAGGATTAACGTAGAGGCTTCATTAGTGCTTCCAATTATATAAGACTAGTACTCAAGTGCACGGGCTAGTATTTGGTGAAAATTAGTATATGAATCATGCTATGTCACGTATCCAATAGTTTGATTTGTTGACATAGTTTGAATAGAAAATGCTTATTGGACACGAACTATGAGATAACAAATAAAAATGAACCACGGAACTAACCATGTAGAATATAATTAATCAAGATCACCAACAATGTCATCAACACCATATGATTGATGGCGATTGAAGAATGCATCAAATGAGAATAGAGTCGGAAATTAAATAGAAAACAGAACTCCAGAATACATAGACTAATAACCAATCATCTAAAATATATGTAAAGCTCCTTGCAAAAAAAAGAAATTATATTTCAAAATGCCCGTTGGAATCTGCTGCAGAGGAAATCCTTCCACTTCTCAACTACTTATATATTGTATGCTCAAATCAGACAGTTCTTTTGCTGTCGAATGTTGCTAAGAATTCATCCGGGATTGGCATAGATGTATATCAGTCTTTGTCGAAGTGGTCTTACCCCGTGATAACATCAGCCAAACATTTGCAGTGGGGATTATTAATTTGAGGTGCTCCAATATATGGTGTATAACATGAATGGGAAGACCTCTGAGGATGAAAGGCCTTAGATACAGAAGTGGAAGTGGGGGCTTAAATACATTCTGACCAGGTCGAGTCAAGAACGAACACCTCAGTTAGTTCAATTTCTGTAATCAACTTATAGCTTATTTCCTTCCTTATGTTTTCCTCTAATTTCTATTCTTACAAATATCTTATATAGTACTATACTTTATTTTAATATATTAATAAAATTCGAACACTCTCCTACTGCTTTCAATAAAACAATATTCTTTGCTTGCACTATTTCAGTTTGACTTGAATCAAGATCAATAGTGCCCAGTCGCGCCCCAGGAGCCCGATTTTCGCCGGCTTGGGCCGAAAACAGCGCCGGCAGACCCAGCCCGAACCCGGCGCGCTGGGGGGCGCTCGGAGGCGTCGGGCGAACTTTTTTGGCGCGAAGAAACCGCGGGTCCGCCGTGTCAGCGACACGGCTCTCTTCTCGGCCCTTCGTCGTCCTCATCGCCTCGTTTCCCGCGGCGAATCAATGCCAAAGCTGCCGCGCGCTGCCGCGCCGGTTAGCCTGCGCCATTGATGCATCACGGGTGGCGCAGTGAAGGCCGGACGACGCACGTCCCTCGCCCTCGCCTCGCCCGCCACGCGTACGCACGGTGCCACGCGTGTGGGCGGCGCCTTGGCCTATATATGACGCGCCCCGGCGCACTCGGCGACTCATACTTCCCGCCGCCGTCGTTCCTCCCTCTCCTCTCCTCCCTTTCGCCGTCTCCAGTTCAAAACCCATGGCCAAGCGCTTCCCAGACGACGGCGCGGCGGCGAACGGCATCGGCCGCCGCCATCTTCATGAAGACGAGGCTCGCCTCATTTACGAGGCCGAGTACCCGGTCCTGCCGGACATGCGGGTGCCCGGGGCGTGGGGGATCAGCGCGGGCGGCGTGCCGGTGCCCCCGATACCCACCGGCGCGGCGCGGCGTGCGGAGATCGCACTCATCCGCTCGAACCTGCCGCGTGCGGCGAGGGAGGGGCCACGGTACGTCCCCGACAGCCCGCTCTGGGAACCGTACTTCCGCCGCCGTCACGCCCAGCAGCTCGAGGCCACCAACGGCGTCGTGCCCTCCGGCAGGCTCAACTCCGCCGGCCGGCGTCGGTGGTGGGGCGTGCCAGGGCGCACGTTGGAGGCCATCCTCGAGTACATCGAGGGCGGCAACACGCCGCGCCTCGACTACCCCGCTCCCACTTTCTTCTCACGCCGCCGGGGAAGCTCCTGGACCCCGAGGCGCATGGAGACCGGGGGGTCCTCCTCCTCGTCCGGCGGCTCGCCCTGCCTCCGCCCCGTCAAGCCGGAGCCGGGCACACTGGTCGCCGCGCGCACCAGCAGCTCCGGCGTCCGCATCGGCGCCAACGCCTCTCCACCCACCGGCCGCTTCGTCCTCGCCGAGCCCAAGCCGGAGCCCGCCTCCCGCTGAGTACGAGGAGATAGCCCGGCGCGGCTTCTCCGACGAGGACGCCATGCAGTGGGCGCGGGACGACTACCTCCGCGACGAGACGGTCCGGCAGCGCCGGGCCCTGGAGGAGATCGCCGCCCGCAAGCGTGGGCGCGAGGACGAGCACGGCGTCGTGATCCTCGACAGTGATGAGGACGACGCCCCCGGACCTTCCAACCCGCCGCGCCAACCGGGGGAGGGGTGCAGCAGGGACGGCGGAGGCTTAGGCGGGGGCGGCGGCGGCGGCGACGACGACGACGACGACGACGACGGCGGCGGCGGCGGTGACTACACGCGGTTCTACAGCCTTCTCGGCATGTAGAACCGCGTGGGCGGGCGGCGAGGCGGGCGGCGAGGGAGACGGCGGGGGTAACCGTGGCAGTTTTTCTTTTGTAAAATATGTTTAAGTTTGAACGAACTCGCCGATGTTTGCGTTAAATTTGAGTCGTTTTGCGCTGTGTTTGACTTTTTTGCTCGAACCGTGGGCGCCGCGACTGGGGGCATCACGCCCCCAGTGCGCGGTTTAGCGCCGGTGCGTTTCGGGGGACGATTTTTTGCCCCTCCTGAGGGGCCAACGGCTGGAGATACCCTAACCTGGACGTTGGACGCCATGGTGTGCTTCGCTCGACATACATGACACGACTATCGTGCCCATCCTTCTCTGAGAACTCACGCATGCAGAATGATGGATCTTGGTGGTGAAGACGATGCTACATGACAGTCATGTCATTGAGATTGGCACCACATCATGGTGGCGACAGGGGCATGCCCATGGTGATGTGTGCTGTGGTGATATCACGAAGGCTTCACAAAGTCGATAGAAATTATCTAGCCATATTTGACCATGGTATAAATTCTCTTACTATCTGGACCAATTGATCCTCGTTTGATCGAAAGAGTATCGGGCTCCAACTTAATCCCACTCAAGAACTGATTTTTATTGTCTTTTAATAATGGAGCTCCAAGACCTATATATATCAAAGGACCACCTGAATTTTTGTTAGAAAAGAAGTAGTGCAATATGGACAAATCGATTTTGTGCATGATCTCCGCACCAAAAATTAACTTAGGGGCAGTGTATCCACATATGAGAAGGTAACGCCTCCAAAAATGCTAGACATACAAAGACTTACACGCTTTTACACGCTCCTTCCATCTAACAACCAATCACAAACCTCTCCCCCCTGATTTTCAAGGGGGTGGGTCGTCCCGCTCACCTATTGACCAATCAAGATTAGCCATCCTGTAAAAGTCTGTAAATCGTTTGTACGTGTAGCATTGCCGGTAACGCCTCAATCAATATCCAGCTGCCTCCTACTGTCAATGTAGTAAGTATATATAGATAAAATTTAGGAGCTATACCTGCCTTGATGTGCTGAGGAATTTAGTTATTTTTTATTTGTTGCCGAGCATAACAGCATAAGTAACTAAGATAGGCATGCGATAATTATATCTTGATTTGATCCATCCTAACCTACAAAATAGACATTGGAAACAACAACTTCCAGGCTAATTCTTGTTAAAACAAAAACAATTCTTGAGCAAGGCAAGTTATCCAGACCAGAGGCTATGTGGACGGTGAGATATGTGTGGGAATATGGGGTATATGTGGCATCTGGCTATTGCGAGCAAGCATCAGGCATGGGGCGAGGATCAGTATAGAAGTGGAGACAGCGAGGTAGACTTAATTTTTGTGAATATACGACATGCAAGCTTAGAATCAAAAACCATATCTTTGCTAGTGTGTGAATTTCTGATTCCAGCACACAACCATTGTCACGTACCTATTTGTATAGCTCATCACAATGAAAATATGAATCTTGTGAAGTGATTCCTCATTGCAGTTAGGATAGTGTCGTAATGAATAGATAACGTGTTATATTTTTGACCAAATATGATTTGAGATTTAACCTGCAGACAAAGAAAAGAATCTATAAGTTACACCTCAATTAGCACTATTTCAATAAATTTTTAATTAGATAAAAGTCATAAAATAGAGCAGCTACAAACATAAATTGTATATCATGGCACATAGACTTGCTATTAGCTTGTTAAATCGTATACATAGGTTTGCATCAAACCAAAATCAAATGGAAGCGCATCGCACGCAAGTGTTCCATGAAAATAATAAGCTAAGCGCACACATCATCAACCAAGGAGTTTTGTTCAGGCTCGGTGCATATAGAAATTTAGTATACACAGGTACCTCATCTCCACTGGAACTGTGGAATCTTCTGTGCAAATCAATTTCCGTATCACCAAATTGTTGCATTGAAAGGTATTACTGGATTGGTTGAACAGATCAGCCCAGTTCATCTGCATATGCGATGGCAACTATATTTGACGGAAAGCAAGTAGAATAATTAAGATAGAGGGAAAGGTAGAAAAATACACACCAATGGCAAGATACCCTGATAGTCGATCTGTATTGCACACAATCATAAGAAGAAAGAACCTCTTTAACTCTTGGATTTCATATCAAATAGGTCTATAGGAGACTGAGAGACAGAGAACGGTGAAAGTTTCGGCGAATCAGCCATGGATCAAGGGGGGCGAAGAACTATTGCGTTGATGCCGGATCTGTGAGGCCACACCTCGCTAGGGCGCGCTTGGATTGAGTGTATCTGAATACACCGGTATTTAATTTACGGAAATGTTAACGCCCACACGTGTGGGCGTTAGCCAACTCGCCCACACGCCTCCAGCACCATGCAGCGCCTTTTGCACGAATTTTGGCATAAAAAGGCTGATTTTATGTGCCACGTAGGACCACTCGTGTGTGTGGCATGTGGGGGAGTTCGCCCACACGCCTGTTTTCTCTCCGCGACCAACGTTCGCCATCGGGCGTCGATGGAACTGCTGTCGCGCCCGCACGCCACGCACCACTCCTGTTCCCCATATCCCACGACTGCCATTCACCCACTCTCCCACATCTAAGCTGTCATTTGCCATGTTTTTGAAGGGGTACATGGCAACTCTCTTTTTAACCGAACATGTTATTGTTGCCACGTCTGTTTTGTAGCGTTACATGGCAACTGTCTAGTGTTAGTAGATGGCAACTCCTAAAAATACCACCGCCATCCACATGCCCGTCTCCTCTCCCACACACCAAAAGCCATCAGTTGCCATGTGTTTTGCAGGATACATGGCAACTGCCCTCCCGTCTCCTCTCCCACACACCAAAAGCCATCAGTTGCCATGTGTTTTGCAGGATACATGGCAACTACCCTATCGTGCTTGTAAGCAGATGGCAACTCTCTTTTTACCCGCAACATATTTTTTGCCATGTGTTTTTAGTGCTACATGGCAACTGTCCAGTGTTAGTAGGTGGCAACTCTTAAAGTTTTCTAAATCATGATAACTGTAGTTGTCCGACATGGCAACAGCTGCAGTTGCCCAAAAATGGCATCCAGCACTTGACCTAAGACGGCAACTGCAGTTGAGCAACCATGGCAACTGTAGTTGTCTGACATGGCAACTGCAGTTCAGCAACATGGCAACTGCAGTTGAGCAACATGGCAACTGAAGAGGGTCCGGGCCATGGCAATCGCGGCGGGACGCGTGGTTACTGACACGCGGGGCGTGTGGCTCGCAGGCGGGGAGGGGCGACGGCCGAGACGGGTCGTGCGGGCCGCGTGCTCGCTCGCCCGGACGTGCTCGTGCGGGGCGATCGCGCTGCACCGGACGTGCGGGCTGTGGCCGCGCGCGCCCGGACGCGGTCGTGTGGGCGGGGTCGTCTCCGTGCCATACAGGGCGTGTGGCACAACCACCCGATACACCACACGTATGGCAGTTATCGGGACCCTTAATTACAGGTGTAATTTACCGGGCCAGTAGTGATTTCCGGCCGGAAGCGAAACGACGGTCGGAGAGGTGTATTGTTTACAGGTTTATCGCTAAGCAAAACGACATTCCAAGCGCGCCCTTATTCTTGCTGGCATGGAGAGCCTGATTGTTGGTAGGATAGCGTATTGGTTGTGCCTAAGGTGGAGAATAGATGAAAAATAAGGTAGATGTCAAACCCTAGGTGCTGCGCAGGCAACAAAATAGGAAAACACGGGGGCTGCTAGATTCAATTGGCAATGGATCGGAGAAGGCGAGAAGGGCTCGAGGAAAGGAAGGAGGTGTGCACGTCTATGACTCCACGTCGTTGGGGACACGGCAAAACCAGGTACCTCTCTACAGATTAACGTGAGGGCTTCAATTCCCTCAAAACAAAAACGTGAGGGCTTCAAATATCGGAAGAGTCGTACATGCATGTCAAAAAGAATGAATCGTACTCCATCCGTTCCGAAATAATTGTCTTTTTAGAGATTTCAACAAGTGACTACATACGGAACAAAATGAGTGAATCTACATTCTAAAACATGTCTACATACATCTGTATGTTGTAGTCCATTTGAGATGGCTAGAAAGACAATTATTTCGGAACGGAGGGAGTACATGACATGGAGTCTGTGTTTAATTATTTTTTTCGGGAAGCCTGTCTTTAATCTGAACTGTTATAACCCTGTGCCGTGGGATCAACCGCTTGCATTTTTTTTCAGCTCTGATTGGCGGGAGGAAGGATATTAATTTTTCGGAAATGTTAACGCCCACACGTGTGGGCGTTTGCACATCGCCCACACGCCTCCATCATCACTCATTTTGCCACGTATGAATAGATGACATCAGCAGAATTTTTTTTGATTTTCGGCTTAAAAATATTGTATCTCCTAAATAAAAAAGCGAACTAAAAATCCGTTTTCATCATTAAATCCGTCTCGACGAGATCTTCAAAACTAGACCCCATGTTGATATGTTTCGACGAAATTTTTTTTTGCCAGAAGTTGCCACGATGTTTACACTGCAGTTGCCATAGGGTTTAAACTAAAGTTGCCATGTGGCAATTTTAGTTTGTAGATCATGGCAATTTTAGTATTTTGATGATGACAACTCCAGTACTTTGACCATAAAAATTATTTTTTTGTATGAACCATGGCAATTTTACGTGCATGTATCATGGCAATTTTAGTTTATGGTTCATGGCAAGTCTACTTTCTTAATTCCCCGTTTTATAAATGTCAAAATTTACTTTTAAATGTAGAAGAAAATAGCTGAAACATATCATGGCAACTTCAGTGTAAACATCATGGCAATTCATATGCAATAGACATGGCAACTTTTAATCCAATTTTTTTTTCATCAAAAACATATCAACATGGGATCTAGTTTCGAAGATCTCATCGCCAGGGATTTAATGGGGAAAACGGATTTTCAATCGGATTTCTCGTTTAAGAGATAAAACATTTTGAAAACTGAAAATCCAAAAAAATTCCTGCATGCATGCATGTGATGACGTGACAATCTGTTTACATTACAGACGTGTGGTGCATCTCCCTTCCTGCCACACGTGTGGCAGTTAGCGCGACCCTGATTTTTCTAACGGGAGAAGATGCCGTGTAGCATTAGAAAGATTGAGATTGAGCTGGGACTTTTTTTCCTTTCTGTTTCTAGAACCTTTGGCGGGAGGAAGGCTGTTAATTTTTCTAATGGGAGAAGATGCCGTGGAGCATTAGAAAGATTGAGATTGAGCTGGGACTTTTTTTTTCCTTCTGTTTCTAGAACCTTTAAAAGAGACATGGAGTTGTAGATATATTAAGTTAGTTTTTTTTCTAATGGGAGAAGATGCGGTGGAGCATTAGAAAGATTGAGATTGACCTGGGCTTTTTATCCTTCTGTTTCTAGAACCGTTAAAAGAGACATGGAGTTGTAGATAGATTAAGTTATTTTTTTTCTTCCAACTGTTTTTTCGGCTTTGAAGTTTATAGGTTGATCTACATCGTAATAATTCGGTCCCACTAGATTAACGGTCCGTAAAATCTAATTAACATGAGAATTTATTTGGAGTCTGTAATTAGTATAGGTATAGATAGATAGATATAGATAGATAGATAGATAAGATAGTGTTAAAGAATTTATGAGTTCGCAAAAAAAATTTCAATGCTTTGATTGAAGAAAAATTGCTTAAGATTGATGAGCTGGCTAGGAACGTGGATATAATTTCTTTTGATGTTGATTCTTTGAAACTTAGATCTATCGCACCTAAGCATGATATAAATGAGTCTCTCAAGGCCATGAGAATTTCCATTGATGAGTGCAAAAAAAGAACCGCTAAGATGCGTGCTAAAAAAGATTGGTTTGTAAAAGCGTGTTCTTCTTGTTTTCATGATAATAATGATGAAGATCTAAAAGTGATTGATGTGACTCCTATTAAATCTTTGTTTTCCTATATGAATCTTGATAAAGATGGGACTGGAGATGAGTCAACTTTAGTTAAAAGGCGTCCCAATGATTCAAAGTTTTTAGATCTAGATGCAAAAATTGATAAAAGTGGGATTGAATAGGTCAAAACTTTAAGTAGCAATTAACCCACTATTTTGGATTTCAAGGAATTTAATTACGATAATTGTTATTTAATATATTGTATTTCCTTGTTGCAATCCGTGATAAATTCTCCTCATGCTTATAATCAAAACAAAGCTTTTACTAAACATATCGTTGATGCTATGATGCAATCTTTTGAAGAAAAGCTTGAACTAGAAGTTTCGATCCCTAGAAAACTTTATGATGAGTTGTGAGGGAGTCCTGCACTATGGGGTGTCCGGATAGCCGAACTATCATCTTTGGCCGGACTCCAAGACTATGAAGATACAAGATTGAAGACTTCGTCCTGTGTCCGGATGGGACTTTCCTTGGCGTGGAAGGCAAGCTTGGCGATACAGATATGTAAATTTCCTACCATTGTAACCGACTCTGTGTAACCCTAGCCCTCTCCGGTGTCTATATAAACCGGAGGGTTTTAGTCCGTAGGATGAAGAACAATCATACCATAGGCTAGCTTCTAGGGTTTAGCCTCCTTGATCTCGTGGTAGATCTACTCTTGTACTACCCATATCATTAATATTAATCAAGCAAGAGTAGGGCTTTACCTCCACCGAGAGGGCCCGAACTTGGGTAAAAACATCGTGTCCCTTGTCTCCTGTTACCATCCGCCTAGATGCACAGTTCGGGACACCCTACCCGAGATCCGCCGGTTTTGACACCGACATTGGTGCTTTCATTGAGAGTTCCTCTGTGTCGTCACCTATAGGCTCGATGGCTCCTTCGATCATCAACAACGACGCGGTCCAGGGCGAGACTTTTCTCCCCGGACAGATCTTCGTATTCGGTGGCTTTGCACTGCGGGCCAATTCACTTGGCCATCTGGAGCAGATCGAAAGCTACGCCCCTGAACATCAGGTCAGATATGGAAGTTTGAACTATACGGCTGACAATCCGTGGAGACTTGATCTTCGACGGATTCGAGCCACGGCCTAGCGCGCCGCACTGTCACAATGGGCCTGATTTAGCTCTGCTGCCGGACAGTGCCCTGGATGCCGCACAAGAGTCCGCTCCGACCCTTAGCTCGGAGCCGACTGCGCCGATCGAGGATGGATGGCTGGACACCGCCTCGGGGGCTGCTACCTCTACGATGATAGAGCCGAATACCAACCCTGTCCCTTGTGAAGCTCGTGACTCCAAGGTGCCGGGCTCCTCTCCGAACCCCGAATCTTCCACGCCCCTGCCAATCGAACCTGATTGGGCGCCGATCATGGAGTTCACCGCCGCGGACATCTTTCAGCACTCGCCTTTTGGCGACATCCTGAGTTCACTGAAGTCTCTTTATCTATCAGGAGAGCCCTGGCCGGACTATGCTCAGGAAGGTCGGGATGTGGACGACGAAGAAATTCAACGTACATCGGCCGCGTTAGAAATTTCTGCGCATACCTGGACATTAGGGGCTTAGGGCATTGTTCTGCCCATTTTCATAAAGACCGAATACCTTAGGGAGTGTTCGGCGTGTCGAGTTAGGCCTTATATGCATCAGCTCCGAATCATGTCTTTGGTCAAATATTGGGTTTGCCCAGCTCCTGTGTTTTGCTGCCTTACGTTCCGCTCTATCGGCTAACGCGGCACCAGGAGAACTACTGCGATTATGCCCCGGTTCGTCCAGGTGAGCACCTCAGTAGGGAAAGCCGAAAACTGACTGTCATGATATAGCGAGAGACTGGTCAACCACTCGATCGACCATCGGAATGTTTAGAATTCCTCCGCTTTAACGAAGGACCGTTTCCCGGTCAGGCACATACGCGCCCCAAAATTCGGAGAGCGCGGTGCCCCTAGGGGCTATATAGTAGCCCCACCATCGAACTCCTATGGCTAAGTGAAAGTGATAAAGCATTATAGTCCGGTTGCCTAGTTTGCAACGCTATCACCTCCTTCACAGGACCAAGATGTTGGATTAAGTGTGAAAATGCGCTTTTTTTGCAAACACCCCCGCACTATGTGCGTGGGGGCTGAAGCCGAAGACTGCCATCTTTCAGGTTATATACACATATATATTAACGGCCGCACAGGAGGTATTTCAATACTTGAACGCACAAGTATGAAAAGCCCTTGTATTATATTTGAAACATGGTTTCACAAATCATACATGTCATTTGAGCATAACATTTTTCGAGCACTGCGTCTCTATTAAACGAGCGCCCTGCAGGACTTCCTCAAAATAGTGCTCGGCAGGTAATCGGCTTCTGTCCGAATCCTGGGATGCAACGTCGGTGGCCTTCATCTCTGCCCAGTATGTTTTGACACGGGCGAGAGCCATCCGTGCACCCTCTATGCATGCCGACCGTTTCATTGCATCGATATGCGGCACCGCATCAAGGAACTGCTGCACCAAGCCAAAATAACTCTTCGGCTCGGGCCTTTTTGGCCACAAATGAGTCACGACGTCCTTCATGGCAAGTTCGGACAACCTATTCAGCTCAGCCCATTCGGCTAGCCGATCGGTTAATGGAAGTGGACGCTCTGGACTATGGAACTGCGACCAAAAAAAGCTCTTCCCTTCTGTGATCCTTTTGGCCTCGGAAGTGTGCGATCGCGTCTACGGCACTCGCCGCCAAATTCAGATAAGCACCCTCCGCACCCCACAGCTGGCCCAACTGAGCATACTTCGGATCCGTGAACTTCCTCCACAGCAGAAAGGGCTTTCCAGCCGCAATATCCCCGGCTTGACGTAGCTCCTCCTTTATAGCTCTCATCGCGGAGCGGGCATCCTTGGCTTTGGTGGTGGCCTTCTTCACGTCCTCTTGCTCCGCTCAGCGTTCTCTTTCAAGAAACTCGCAGCGGTCGGTAGCATCCTTCAGCTTCATGGCCATTTCGGCCATTTCCTCCCTGCTTCGGCAGTGAGCAGCCTGTTCGGCTTTTAGCTCTTCGGCCGACTTCAAGGCAGCCTTATTACTTTTTCTGACTTGCTCCTTGGCTCGGACGAGCTCTGCCCGAAGGTCCTCCATAGCAACGGCACCATCTGCATTAAGCATACATGTTGTAAGGCACGGGCGTCAAGCTCCCTTACTAGGTGTCCGCGGAGAAGCCACATACCTTGTGACTCGTCAAGTCGCTTATTGACCAGTGCGATGTCCGCATCCGCAACGTCAAGTTGCCGCTTCAGTTCGGCAAATCTATCAGTCCGGCTGGCCACCGAACGCTCCGCCACCTGTATAGGAAGGGCGACATCTTACAACTGAGATTATGATCCTCGGCACGCTGTCGCTTTTGACAACGTACCGAGTCTCAGGGGCTACTATTTATACAGGGCGCATTCTATATGCAAAAATGTCAAAAGGTATATCATTTTTGCGCACCTCAAACCCCGTCAGTAAACTTCTGACGGCCTCATGCAACCCGCTCCTAGCGGATGAAATCCTTTCAGTCATCGTACCCATTAACGTACGGTGATCTTCTGAGATAGACGCTCGCCCGAGCAGATCCTTCAGCTCCTCCGACCGTACACCAGTTGGTGCCGAACCTTCTGGGCCAGCAGGAATCGGGGAAACCCTCCGCGACAACACCTCAGGGTCGTCCGCCCCGCCTGACAGTGCGGCAGATGGAGGCGTTTCGCTCTCCATCATCTCCGGACGAAGATCCCCCGAAGATGAGCTCTGCTGAGAAGGGCTGAGATCCGAACGACAAGGTAGTAACTTCGTTTATCTTCAGAAATAAAAACAGGGATGTCCCTTATTATAAAACTCCCCTTTCTACTTACGGCTCGCTAGAGGGCTGATTTCCTTGGGGAAATAGTGCGGCCGGGGCTCCTCCCGGCGCAGGACCCTATAGTGAAGATTTCCTCCCCCGCTTTGAGGCCTTGGCCTCCGGATCTTCAGAAGCGGTCCTCTTCTACCCCTTGAGGGAGGGGTTCTCGAACCCCCCTTTCTTGATAGCCTCCTTAGCAGAGGCGGTAGCTTTCCTGCTCCCCCTTCGCCCTCTTCCGAAGGCGCAGCCTCCAGCATCTTGGTTAACACAGGATCCGGCGTGGTCTCAGGGAGGAGGGCCGGACACCTTATTAGTTTTGCTTTTGCTATCCATTCTTGTTCAAGGGACAGCTCTTTAAAGGGCAAGTTTATGATAAGTGTACGGATAGCATGTCCGGGCACAGTATTACTTACTTGAGTATCCGGGCGATTGCAGCTCAGACCTGCGTCCTCGGTCAAGTCCGGACACATCTCTTGTGATCCGAAGAACAGTTTATACATCTCCACGGGCGTCGCACCCATGAAGTGTTGGAGAGCTCGCGGTCCCTCCGGATTGAAATCCCACAGGCGGAGGGGGCGACGTTTGCAGGGCAGAAGGCGCCGAATCAGCATGACCTGCGCCACTACAACCAGATTGATCTCCCTCTCTTGGAGGTCTCTAATACGGCCCTGCAACAGTGGTACGTCCTTGGACGGCCCCCGGTCAAGCCCTTTGTTGACCCATGACGCCAGCCATTGTGGAGGGCCCGAGCGAAAGGCAGGCAGCGCCACCCATCTGGTGCCCCTGGGAGCAATGATGTAGAACCACTCATGTTGCCACAAACCAAGCTCCTATTGAAAAAAGCCCTCGGGCCATGGAGCGTCAGCCCTCTTGCTTATAACTGCCCCTCCGCACTCTGCCTGCCGCCCCTCGATCATCTTCGGCTCCACGTTGAAGGTCTTGACCCACAATCCGAAGTGAGGGGTAGTGCGGAGGAAGGCTTCGCATACAACAATGAATGATGAGATGTGGAGGATGGACTCCGGATCCAAGTCGTGGAATTCCAGCCCATAATAAAACATGAGCCCCCTCACGAAGGGGTCCGTCGGGAAGCCTAGACCCCGACGGAAGTGAGACATGAACACCACGCTCTCACCAGGCTCGGGAGTAGGAATGACTTGCCCTTGGGCATGCAGCCTATGCAAAATTTCGCCGGTTAGATACCTAGCGTCTCTCAGCTTTAGCACATCTTCTTCCGTGACGGAAGAAGGCGTCCACCGGCCTTGTAGGTCGGAGCCGGACATTGTCGAAGGTCCGAAGCGCCTGAATCTGGAGCCTTGGGTGTTGGAACTCGAGGCGAGGGGCGGATTCGATTGAGATTGAAGAAAAGGAACAGGCCTTGGTCTCCTTATAAAGGGGTTGAATACCAAGAGTCGTCCCCGTGACCGTTTGGGACTCGCCTTCGATGGAGGGGGCGTGCCAACGGGCGCGGTTGGGTTACCCACGCCCGTATTAATGAGAATCCCGGAATAAGGGGACACGATCTCTGCTTTGACAAGACACACAAAGGAAACCGCTTTGCTAAACGCGCTGAGGTGGAATTGTTAAAACAATTCGAATAAAGGCTTGGCCGTGGTGTGACATCATGCCACGAGATACGTCAGCAGATTGAACTTGTGTTAATATTATTCTCTCTACGGTGGTATGTGGAACTTATTTTGCAGAGCCGGACACTATCCTGGTGTTCAAAATCTACTATGAATTATTCAGAGGAGGAACCAGCCTTGCAATGCCGAAGACACTATGCGCGCCGGACTCATCGTCATTGAAGCCTGATTCAGGGGCTACTGAGGGAGTCCTGGACTAGGGGGTGTCCGGATAGCCGAACTATCATCTTTGGCCGGACTCCAAGACTATGAAGATACAAGATTGAAGACTTCGTCCCGTGTCCGGATGGGACTTTCCTTGGCGTGGAAGGCAAGCTTGGTGATACGGATATGAAGATTTCCTACCATTGTAACCGACTCTGTGTAACCCTAGCCCTCTCCGGTGTCTATATAAACCGGAGGGTTTTAGTCCGTAGGACGAAGAACAATCATACCATAGGCTAGCTTCTAGGGTTTAGCCTCCTTGATCTCGTGGTAGATCTACTCTTGTTCTACCCATATCATCAATATTAATCAAGCAGGAGTAGGGTTTTACCTCCACTGAGAGGGCCCGAACCTGGGTAAAAACATCGTCTCCCTTGTCTCCTGTTACCATCCTCCTAGACGCACAGTTCAGGACCCCCTACCCGAGATCCGCCGGTTTTGACACCGATAAGTAGGAACCTACTATTAAGAATAAGATTAAAGATTATGAATGCTATGCTTTGTGTGATTTGGGTGTTAGTGTTTCCACGATTCCAAAAACTTTGTGTGATGTGCTAGGTTTTCATGAATTTGATGGTTGTTCTTTAAATTTGCATCTTGCGGATTCCACCATTAAGCAACCTATGGGAAGGATTAACGATGTTCCTATTGTTGCAAATAGGAATTATGTGCCCATGGATTTCATTGTTCTTGATATAGATTGCAATCCTACATGTCCTATTATTCTTGATAGACCTTTCCTTAGAATGATTGGTGCAATTATTAATATGAAAGAAGGAAACATTAGATTCCAATTTCCGTCAAGGAAAGGCATGGAACACTTTCCTGGGAAGAAAAGGAAATTGCCTTATGAATCTATTAGCCACTTATGGATTGCATACCGAAGATGGCAATACCTACATCTATTCGTGTTTTTTATGCCTAGCTAGGGGCGTTAAACGATAGCGCTTGTTGGGAGGCAACCCAATTTAATTTTTGTTCTTTACTTTTTGCTCCTATTTAGTAATAAATAATCTATCTAGCCTCTGGTTAGATGTGGTTTTAATTTTTAATTAGTGTTTGTGCCAAGTAGAACCTTTGGGAAGACTTGGGTGAAAGTTAATGCCATCTTGCTGTACAAAACAGAAACTTTGCGCTCACAAGATTAGCTGTCATTTTTTTACAGAATAGTGCTTTTAGGTTGATTCTTTTTGCAGAAGATTAATGGACAAATTCCTCACGTACACCAATTTATTTTAGAATTTTTGGAGTTATAGAAGTATTCTAGAGTTACAGATTACTACAGACTGTTCTGTTTTTTATCGATTCTGTTTTTCACATGTTGTTTGCTTATTTTGATGAATCTATGATTAGTATCGGGGGGTATTGATGTCTACTACACAACCTTATTCTTGTAGATGTTGTTGGGCCTCCAAGTGCAGAGGTTTGTAGGACAGTAGCAAATTTCCCTCAAGTGGATGACTTAAGGTTTATCAATCCGTAGGAGGCGTATGTCTCTCTCAAATAACCCTGCAACCAAATAACAAAGAGTCTCTTGTGTCCCCAACACACCCAATACAATGGCAAATTGTATAGGTGCACTAGTTCGGCAAAGAGATGGTGATACAAGTGCAATATGGATGGTAGATATAGGTTTTTATAATCAGAAATTATAAAAACAGCAAGGTAACTAATGATAAAAGTGAGCGTAAATGGTATTGCAATGATAGGAAACAAGGCATAGGGTTCATAGTTTCACTAGTGCAAGTTCTCTGAACAATAATAACATAGATAGATCATATAATAATCCCTCAACATGCAACAAAGAGTCACTAAAAAGCCACTAATAGCGGAGAACAAACGAAGAGATTATGGTAGGGTATGAAACCACGTCAAAGTTATTCTTTCGGATCAATCTATTCAAGAGTTCGTACTAGAATAACACCTTAAGACACAAATCAACCAAAACCCTAATGTCACCTATATACTCCATTGTCACCTCAAGTATCCGTGGGCATGATTATACGATATGCATCACACAATCTTAGATTCATCTATTCAACCAACACAAAGTACTTCAAAAAGTGCCCCAAAGTTTCTACCGGAGAGTCAAGACGAAAACGTGTCTCAACCCCTATGCATAGGTTCATGGGCGGAACCCGCAAGTTGATCACCAAAACATACATCAAGTGGCATGTGATATCCCATTGTCACCACAGATAAGCACGGCAAGACATACATCAAGTGTTCTCAAATCCTTAAAAACTCAATCCGATAAGATAACTTCAAGAGGAAAACTCAATTCATCACAAGAGAGTAGAGGGGGCAGAAACATCATAAGATCCAACTATAATAGCAAAGCTCGCGATACATCAAGATCGTGCCATAGAGAGAACATGAGAGAGAGATCAAACACATAGCTACTGGTACATACCCTCAGCCCCGAGGGTGAACTACTCCCTCCTCGTCATGGATAGCGCCGGGATGATGAAGATGTCCACTGGTGATGGATTCCCCCTCCGGCAGGGTGCCGGAATGGGCTCCCGAGAGGTTTTTTGTGGCTATAGAGGCTTGCGGCAGCGGAACTCCCGATCTATCTTCGTTTTTGATGTTTTTAAGGTACGTGGACTTATATAGGCAAAAGAAGCCGGTCGGGGGAGCCTCGAGGGGCCCAGGAGATAGGGTGCGCGCCCTCCTATCTCCTGGCTTCCTCGAGCCTTCCCTGGCTTGAACTCCAAGTCTTCCGGATCATATCCTTTCCAAAAATCACGCTCCCGAAGGTTTCATTCCGTTTGGACTCCATTTGATATTCCTTTTCTTCGAAATACTGAAACAGGCAATAAAACAGCAATATGGGCTGGGCCTCTGCTACCTCTTGAGCACTACGTTGGATTTCCCCGAAGAGGAGAGGATGATGCAGCAAAGTAGCGTAAGTATTTCCCTCAGTTTTTGAGAACCAAGGTATCAATCCAGTAGGAGACCACGCACAAGTCACTCATACGTACACAAAACGATAGCAACTCGCAACCAACACTTAGGGCTTGTCAATCCCTTCACGGTCACTTATGAGAGTGAGATCTGATAGAGATGATAAATAATATTTTTGGTATTTTTGATAGATAGATGCAAAGTAAAAAGTAAAAGGAAAAGTAAAAAAACAAAGCAAGTAAATAAAGTGATATAGATTGATATGATGAGAATCGACCCGGGGGCCATAGGTTTCACTAGTGGCTTCTCTCAAGAGCATAAGTATACTACGGTGGGTGAACAAATTACTGTTGAGCAATTGACAGAATTGAGCATAGTTATGAGTATATCTAGGCAATGATCATGTATATAGGCATCACGTCCAAAACAAGTAGATCGAAACGATTCTGCATCTACTACTATTACTCCACTCATCGATCGCTATCCAGCATACATCTAGAGTATTAAGTCAAAAACAGAGTAACGCCGTAAGCAAGATGAAATGATGTAGAGGGATAAATTCATGCAATATGATAATAAACCCATCTTATTATCCTCGATGGCAACAATACAATACGTGCCTTGCTGCCCCTTCTGTCACTGGGTAAGGACACCGCATGATTGAACCCAAAGCTAAGCACTTCTCCCATTGCAAGAACTACCAATCTAGTTGGCCAAACCAAAAAGGATAATTCGAAGAGACTTGCAAAGATAACTCAACCATACATAAAAGAATTCAGAGAAGAATCAAATATTTTCCATAGATAATACTGGATCATAAACCCACAATTCATCGATCTCAACAAACACACTGCAAAAACAAGATTACATCGAGTAGATCTCCACGAGAGAGGGGGAGAACATTGTATTGAGATCCAAAAAGAGAGAAGAAGCCATCTAGCTACTAGCTATGGACCCGAAGGTCTGAAGTAAACTACTCACACTTCATCGGAAGGGCTATGGTGATGATGTAGAAGCCCTCCGTGGTGGATGCCCCCTCTGGCGGAGCTCCGAAACAGGCCCCAAGATGGGATCTCGTGGATACAGAAGGTTGCGGTGGTGGAATTAGGTTTTTGGCTCCTATTCTGATCGTTCGGGGATACGTAGGTATATATAGGAGGAAGGAGTATGTTGGTGGAGCTCCGAGGGGCCCACGAGGTAGGGTGGCGCGCCCAGGAGGGGCGCGCCCTCCACCCTCGTGACCTCCTCGGGCACTACTTGGAGTAGGGTCCAAGTCTCCTGGATCATGTTCGGTTGGAAAATCACGATCCCGAAGGTTTCATTCCGTTTGGACTCCGTTTGATATTTTGTTTCTTCGAAATACTGAAAAAGGCAAAAAAAACAGCAATTCTGGGCTGGGACTCTGGTTAATAGGTTAGTCCCAAAAGTAATATAAAAGTGGAGAATAAAGCCCAATATAGTCCAAAACAGTAGTTAAAGTAGCATGGAGCAATCAAAAATTATAGATACATTGGAGATGTATCAGGCATCCCCAAGCTTAATTCCTGCTCGTCCTCAAGTAGGTAAATTATAAAAAAGAATTTTTGATGCGGAGTGATACTTTGGCATAATTTCAATGTAAATCTTCTTAATTGTGATATGAATATTCAGATCCGAAAGATTCAAGACAAAAGTTCATATTGACACAAAAATAATAATACTTCAAGCATACTAATCAAAGCAATCATGTCTTCTCAAAATAACATGGCAAAACAAAGTTCATCCCTACAAAATCATATAGTTAGGCTATGCTTCATTTCCGTCACACAAAGATGTTCCCTACTTCTATACCCCCGATGACAAGCCAAGCAATTGTTTCATACTTAAATAATCTCAAACTTTTTCAACCTTCACGCAATACATGAGCGTGAGCCATGGATATAGCACTATGGGCGGAATAGAATATGATGATGGGGATTGTGTGGAGAAGACAAAAAAAGAGAAAGTCTCACATCAACTGGGCATATCAACGGGCTATGGAGATGCCCATCATTAGATATCAATGTGAGTGAGTAGGGATTGCCATGCAACGGATGCACTAGAGCTATGAATGCTCAACAAAAGAACACTAGTGGGTGTGCATCCAACTCGCTTGCTCACGAAGACCTAGGGCATTTGAGGAAGCCCATCGTAGGAATATACAAGCCAAGTTCTATAATGAAAAATTCCCACTAGTATGAAAAGACAACTTATGAGACTCACTACATGAAGAACAAGGTGCTACTTTGAAGCACAAGTGTGGAAAAAGATACAGTAGCATTGCCCCTTCTTTTTTTGGGACTTTCTTTTTTTTTCTTTTGGCCTTTCTCTTTTTTTATTTTGGCAATGCTCTAATAATGATGATCATCACACTTCTATTGATTACAACATAAGGATTACAACTCGAGACTTAAAACAAGATATGACTCTATATGAATGCCTCCGGCGGTGTACCGGGATGGTGCAATGAATCAAGAGTGACATGTATGGAAAATAATGCATGGTGGCTTTTCCACAAATACGATGTCAACTACATGATCATGCAATGGCAATATGACAAAAGTAATGTATGTCATGATGATGATGATGGAAGTTGCATGGCAATATATCTCGGAATGGCTATGGAAATGCCATGATAGGTAGGTATGGTGGCTGTTTTGAGGAAGATATAAGGATGTTTATGTGTGATAGAGTATATCATATCATGGGGTTTGGATGCACCGGCGACGTTTGTGCCAACTCTCAAGGTGAGAAAGGGCAATGCACGGTACCGAAGAGGCTAGCAAAGGCGGAAAGGCGAGAGTGCGTATAATCCATGGACTCAACATTAGTCAAAAGAACTCATGTACTTATTGCAAAAATTTAGAAGTCATCAAAAATTCAAGTACTACACGCATGCTCCTAGTGGGATATATTGGTAGGAAAAGACCATCGCTCGTCCCCGACCGCCACTCATAAGGATGCACAAGCCAGGTAGACTTCATGTTTCAAATTTGTTAAAACTTCAACACAAGTATTTTTCAAATTCATAACCACCCAACTAGCACGATTTTGATATTATCACCACCATATCTCAAAACAATTATCAAGCATCAAACTTATCTTAGTATTCAACTCACTCAAAAGAAAGTTTCACATATCTTGAACACCAAGTATATTATCATTAAGCAAATTACCATGCTATTAAAGACTCTCAAAATAATCTAAGTGAAGCATGAGAGATCAATAGTTTCTTTAAAACAAATCCACCACCGTGCTCTAAAAGATCTAAGTGAAGCACTGGAGCAAAAATTATCAAGTTCAAAAGATAAAAGTGAAGTACTATGAACAAAACTATCAAGCTCAAAAGATATAAGTGAAGCACATAGAGTATTCTAACAAATTCCAATTCATGTATGGCTCTCTCAAAAGATGTGTACAGCAAGGATGATTGTGGTAGACTAACAAGCAAAGACACAAATAATACAAGACGCTCCAAGCAAAACACATATCATGTTGGTGAATAAAAATATAGCTCCAAGTAAATTACCGATGGAAGTGGACGAAAGAGGGGATGCCTTCCGGGGCATCCCCAAGCTTTGACTTTTTGGTGTCCTCGGATTATCTTGGGGGTGCCATAGGCATCCCCAATCTTAGGCTCTTGCCACTCCTTGTTCCATAATCCATCAAAAGAATTCACCCAAAACGTGAAAACTTCACAACACAAAACTCAACAGAAATCTCGTGAGCTCCGTTAGAGAAAGAAAACAAAAGACTACTTCAAGATACTGTAATGAACTCATTCTTTATTTATATTGGTGTTAAACCTACTGTATTCCAACTTCTTTATGGTTTATAAACTAATTTACTAGCCATAGATTCATCAAAATAAACAAACAACACACGAAAAACAGAATCTGTCAAAAACAGAGCAGTCTGTAGCAATCTGTAACTAACGCAAACTTCTGGAACTCTAAAAATTCTACCAAAATAGGAAGTCCTGGAAACAATGTTTATTGATCGGCAGCAAAAAGAATCAATGCAAAAGCACGTTCCTGTGATTTATCATAACTAAATTCGTGCGCGCAAAGTTTCTGTTTTTCAGCAGAATCAAATCAACTATCATCGTAGGTTATCCTATAGGTTCTACTTGGCACAAACACTAATTAAAACATAAAACCACATCCAAACAGAAGGTATATGGATTATTTATTCCTAAACAGAAGCAAAAACAAAAAACGCAAAATAAAATTGGGTTGCCTCCCAACAAGCGCTATCGTTTAACGCCCCTAGCTAGGCATAAAAGCAAGGATAGATCTAGGTATTGCCATCTTTGGTAAGCAATTCTTCAATGAGGCATCTACCTCCTTTAGTAATTGTCAAATTTTCAGGCAAAAGATTGAAAAAATCATTCATAGCAAACGGTTCCTTAATGATGAAAAAAAGATTGGGATGAACGCTTATATATTTAAGATCCGCAGTTTTACTAGATGATTCACCCTTATTCTTAGGAACATAAATGAGCTTAGTATTTTTAGTAGACGAACTTGGAGTATTTTGCACGAAAGAAAAAGCGGTTCCCAAGTTAGTAATGATACCCTCAAGTTTATCGATTCTTGTGGAGTCTAGATTTATTTTCTCATTAACTATGGGATCTTTTTCTTTGATATTTTTCAAAGTCATTCCTACCTTAGATCCATATTGGGTAATTTGATTGTGGATCTTTTTATCAAGATTTTCAATTGACTCAATGGTAGCAACTTTATTTTCAATAGCTTCAAGCCTTAGCATAACATGCTCCAAAGTTAACGTAGTTCCATTAATCAAAAGGGGTGGTGAGCCAAATAAATCTATTAAAGCATTATAAGAATCAAAAGTATGGCTACCCAACAAATTCCCTCCGGTAATGGTATCAAGGATATATCTATACCAAGGATTAGCGCCTACGTAAAAATTGCGAAGAAGAACTGAGGTAGATTGCTTCCTGGTAGATTTATTTTGAGCATTGCAAATTCTATACCAAGCATCTTTTAGATTTTCTCCCTCCCTTTGTTTAAAATTTAAGACTTCATGCTCGGGAGATAACGGAGACGATATGAAACTTGCCATGAAGACAAGCAAACTAACACACGAGCAAGCAAACAAAAAGGCAAAGGGAAAAGGCAAACGGGAAAGAGAGGAGGAGATTGGGAAAGAGAGGGCAAATAAAACGGCAAGGGTGAAGTGGGGGAGAGGAAAACGAGAGGCAAATGGCAAATAATGTAATGCGAGAGATAGGGATGCGATGGGTACTTGGTATGGTTGACTTGCTTGCGTGAGCCTCCCCGGCAACGGTGCCAGAAATTCTTCTTGCTACCTCTTGAGCACTGCGTTGGATTTCCCCGAAGAGGAGAGGATGATGCAGCAAAGTAGCGTAAGTATTTCCCTCAGTTTTTGAGAACCAAGGTATCAATCCAGTAGGAGACCACGCACAAGTCCCTCGTACCTACACAAAACGATAGCAACTCGCAACCAACGCTTAGGGCTTGTCAATCCCTTCACGGTCACTTACGAGAGTGAGATCTGATAGAGATGATAAATAATATTTTTGGTATTTTTGATAGATAGATGCAAAGTAAAAAGTAAAAGGCAAAGTAAAAAACAAAGCAAGTAAATAAAGTGATATAGATTGATATGATAGGAATAGACCCGGGGGCCATAGGTTTCACTAGTGGCTTCTCTCAAGAGCATAAGTATTCTGCGGTGGGTGAACAAATTACTGTTGAGCAATTGATTGAATTGAGCATAGTTATGAGTATATCTAGGCAATGATCATGTATATAGGCATCACGTCCAAAAGAAGTAGATCGAAACGATTCTGCATCTACTACTATTACTCCACTCATCGACCGCTATCCAGCATGCATCTAGAGTATTAAGTCAAAAACAGAGTAACGCCGTAACCAAGATGACATGATGTAGAGGGATAAATTCATGCAATATGATAAAAAAACATCTTGTTATTATCAATGGTAATAATACAATATGTGCCTTGCTGCCCCTTCTATCACTGGGTAAGGACACCGCAAGATTGAACCCAAAGCTAAGCACTTCTCCCATTGCAAGAACTACCAATCTAGTTGGCCAAACCAAAAAGGATAATTCGAAGAGACTTGCAAAGATAACTCAATCATACATAAAAGAATTCAGAGAAGAATCAAATATTTTCCATAGATAATACTGGATCATAAACCCACAATTCATCGGTCTCAACAAACACACCGCAAAAACAAGATTACATCGAATAGAGCTCCACGAGAGAGGGGGAGAACATTGTATTGAGATCCAAAAAGAGAGAATAAGCCATCTAGCTACTAGCTATGGACCCGAAGGTCTGAAGTAAACTACTCACACTTCATCGGAGGGGCTATGGTGATGATGTCGAAGCCCTCCATGGTGGATGCCCCCTCCGGTGGAGCTCCGAAACAGTCCCCAAGATGGGATCTAGTGGATACAGAAGGTTGCGGCAGTGGAATTAGTTTTTGGCTCCTGTTCTAATCGTTCGAGGATATGTAAGTGTATATAGGAGGAAGGAGTACGTCGGTGGAGCTCCGAGGGGCCCACGAGATAGGGGGCGCGCCTAGGGGGGCGCGCCCTCCACCCTCGTGACCTCCTCGGGCACTACTTGGAGTAGGGTCCAAGTCTCCTGGATCACGTTTGGTTGGAAAATCACGATCCCGAAGGTTTCATTCCGTTTGGACTCCGTTTGATATTCTGTTTCTTCGAAATACTGAAAAAGGCAAAAAAAACAGCAATTCTGGGCTGGGCCTCCGGTTAATAGGTTAGTCCCAAAAGTAATATAAAAGTGGAAAATAAAGCCCAATATAGTCCAAAACGGTAGATAAAGTAGCATGGAGCAATCAAAAATTATAGATACGTTGGAGATGTATCAGCCTCCGATTAGTAGGTTAGTCCCAAAAGTAATATAAAAGTGTATAATAAAGCCTGTAATCATTCAAAACAGATAATAGAATAGCATGAATGCTTCATAAATTATAGATACGTTGGAGACGTATCCGCATCCCCAAGCTTAATTCCTGCTCGTCCTCGAGTAAGTAAATGATAAAAAAGAGAGAATTTATGAAGTGTGAATGCTAGCAGGTGCACACGTTTGACCAATGATAATTTCAATCACCTTTTCTAGCATGATTATATGTCATAAAAGTGGTTCATCTCATAAAACTTCTCATGAACAAGCAACAAGCAATTCACATGTTAAAGCATAGACTATAAACTTTCTTGAAAACTAGCAAACTATGTTCTCAGTCATCAAACAATTGCAATTCATCTTATTTTCAGGAAGGGTCTATGTCAGAGCTTTGATTTAGCAAACTTCACATACTCAACTATCATATAGTCTTCCACAATTGCTAATACTCACGCAATACTAATGGTTATGGAGTTTTAATCTGACACTAAGAAAGATAGGGGCTTATAGTGTTGCTTCCCAACGTATTCACCTTTGGGTGATGTCAACAACAATAGTTCATGCTAACTTAGATCCAATTGGATATATATATCAGGATCTTTCCAACACGAGGTGCTTGCCAAAGGATAAAATGAAAAAGGGAAAGGTGAAGATCACCTTGACTCTTGCATAAAGTAAAATACATAAAGTAAAAGATAGGCCCTTCGCAGAGGGAAGCACGGATTTGCAGAGGTGCCAGAGCTCAATTTTGAAATAGAGATAAATAATTTTGAGAGGTATGATCTCATTGTCAACATAACAACCAAGAGTTCCCAATATCTTCCATACTGCATACATTATAGGCGGTTCCCAAACAGAATGGTAAAAGTTTTTACTCCCCCTCCACCAACAATCATCAATCCATGGCGTGCCCAAAACAACGGGTGCCTCCAACTAACATCAAACCTGGGGGAGTTTTGTTTGCAATTATTTTCGATTTGATTTTGATCTTTTGATCATGGGACTCGGCATCCCGGTTACAAGCCATTTTTCTCATGAATGATGAGCGGAGTCCACTCATCTTGAGAATAACCCACATAGCATGGAAGATACTGACAGCCCCTGGTCGCTACATGAGCGATTCAGGCATACAAAACATATTATTATTTGAAGGTTTAGAGTTTGGCACATGCAAATTTACTTGGAAAGGCAGGTAAATACCGCATATAGGTAGGTATGGTGGACACTCATGGCAAAAACTGGGTTTAAGGATATTTGGAAGCACAAGTAGTATCTGTACTTGGTGCAAGGAATTTCGGCTAGCATGAGGGGGAAAGGCAAGCTCAACATGTTTGAATGATCCATGACAATATACTTTAACTGAGATGTGAGAAAACATAACCCATTACATTGTCTTCCTTGTCCAACATCAACTCTTTAGCATGTCATACTTAATGAGTGCTCATAATTATAAAAGATGTCCAGGATAGTATATTTATATGTGAAATCTCTCTTCCTTTAAATATTTTTTCATGAATAGTTCAAATGACCAATACAATGCTTGCTAACCTTCAATAAATTCACAACCTCTACTTCTTAGATGTGGAGTCATTACTCCCCATGGGATAAGCAAATGAAACATATATAATTTCAGATTTATGACAATCAACTCATTCAACAATTTACTCATAGGATATAAGTGTAGCACACGAGTAAATGACAAACTACTCCAAAAAGATATAAGTGAAGATCAATGAGTAGCTACATTATGTAACTATGTGAAGATTCTCTCCCATTAAAGAATTTCAGATCTTTGTATTGTATTCAAACAGCAAACAAAACAAAATAAAATGACATTTCAAGGATAGCACAACTCATGTAAAGAAGCAAAAACTTAGGTTCGACCGATACTAACCGATAGTTATTGAAGAAGAAAGGTGGGATGCCTACCGGGGCATCCCCAAGCTTAGATGCTTGAGACTTCTTGAAATATTATCTTGGGGTGCCTTGGGTATCCCCAAGATTGAACTTTTGTGTCTCCTTAATTCCTCTCATATCATGGTTTCTCTTTTTATCAAAAGCTTCATCCACACCAAACTCAACAAGAACTCGTGAGATATGTTAGTATAAACCAATGCAAAACCTTATCATTTTATACTGTTAGAAATCATTAAAATTATTATTAAACATTGCATACTAAATGTCTGTGCATATTTAATACTCCTATCCTCAAATAGAATTATTAAACAAGCAAACATATGCAAACAATGCAAACATAACAGCAATCTGCCAAAACAGTATAGTCTGTAAAGAATGCAAGATTCATCATACTTCCCTAACTCCAAAAATTATAGAAAAACACAATATGCTGTAGAAGATTTACCAGAGCTCAATATGCAAAAAGATTCAACATTATACCATTCACTGACTTTTCTAGGTAATTTTTGCAACAGCGGTAAACTTTCTGTTTTCAAGCAGCAACAAGTATACTAGAAAAATAAGCATGGCAAAGGCCATCCTTGACATTTTTATTGAAAATATAGATGCAAAACATTATTCTAAATAACAGCAAGCAAATACTAACAAGAGAAAATGATGCTCCAAGAAAAACACATATCATGTGGCGAATAAAAATATAGCTCCAAGTAAAGTTACCGATGAACGAAGACGGAAGAGGGGATGCCATCGGGGGCATCTGAAGGAAATATGCCCTAGAGGCAATAATAAAGTTATTATTTATTTCCTCATATCATGATAAATGTTTATTATTCATGCTAGAATTTTATTAACCGGAAACATGATACATGTGTGAATACATAGACAAAACTATAGTCACTAGTATGCCTCTACTTGACTAGCTCATTAATCAAAGATGGTTATGTTTCCTAACCATAGACATGTGTTGTCATTTGATTAGTGGGATCACATCATTAGAAGAATGATGTGATTGACATGACCTATCCCGTTAGCCTAGCACTTGATCGTTTAGTATTCTGCTATTGCTTTCTTCATGACTTATACATGTTCCTGTAACTATGAGAATTATGCAACTCCCGTTTACCGGAGGAACACTTTGGGTACTACCAAACGTCACAACGTAACTCGGTGATTATAAAGGAGTACTACAGGTGTCTCCGAAGGTACATGTGGAGTTGGCGTATTTCGAGATTAGGTTTTTCACTCCGATTGTCGGAGAGGTATCTCTGGGCCCTCTCGGTAATGCACATCACTATAAGCCTTGCAAGCAATGTAGCTAATGAGTTAGTTACGGAATGATGTATTACGTAACGAGTAAAGAGACTTGCCGATAACGAGAT
Source organism: Aegilops speltoides (assembly GCA_021437245.1). Lineage (NCBI taxonomy): Eukaryota > Viridiplantae > Streptophyta > Magnoliopsida > Poales > Poaceae > Aegilops > Aegilops speltoides. The sequence continues at coordinate 17,046,778 of CM038141.1, read as the reverse complement.
TGAACTAGGTATTGGACACCGACGATCGAATCTCGGGCAAGTAACATACCGATGACAAAGGGAACAACGTATGTTGTTATGCGGTTTGACCGATAAAGATCTTCGTAGAATATGTAGGAACCAATATGGGCATCCAGGTCCCGCTATTGGTTATTGACCGAGAATGGTTCTAGGTCATGTCTACATAGTTCTCGAACCCGTAGGGTCCGCACGCTTAATGTTTCGATGATAGTTTTATTATGAGTTTATAAGTTTTGATGTACCGAAGTTTGTTTGGAGTCCCGGATGTGATCACGGACATGACGAGGAGTCTCGAAATGGTCGATACATAAAGATTGATATATTGGAAGCCTATGTTTGGACATCGGAATAGTTCCGGGTGAAATCGGCATTTTACCGAGTACCGAGAGGTTACTGAACCCCACGGGGAGGGTTATGGGCCTACATGGGCCTCGAGAGAGAAGAGGAAGGAGGCAGGAGGGGCGCGCCTCCCTTCCTAGTCCGAATAGGACAAGGGACGGGCGGCGCCCCTTTCCTTCCCTCTTCCTCCTTTTCCCCTTCTCCTACTCCTACTTGGAAAGAGGGAGTCCTACACCCGGTGGGAGTAGGACTCCCCCTTAGCGCGCCCTCCTTGGCCGGCGGCCTCCTCCCCCCTGGCTCCTTTATATATGGGGGCGGGGGGCACCCCATATACACCCAAGTTGATCTACGGATCGTTCCTTAGCCGTGTGCGGTGCCCCCTTCCACCATATTCCACCTCGGTCATATCGTCACGGAGTTTAGGCGAAGCCCTGCGCCGGTAGAACATCATCATCGTCACCACGCCGTCGTGCTGACGGAACTCATCTCCAGAGCTCAGCTGGATCGGAGGCCGGAGATCGTCATCGAGCTGAACGTGTGCTGAACTCGGAGGCTCCGTACGTTCGGTGCTTGGATCGGTCGGATCATGAAGACGTACGACTACATCAACCGCGTTGTGCTAACGCTTCCGCTTACGGTCTACGAGGGTATGTGGACAAACACTCTCCCCTCTCGTTGCTATATCATCACTATGATCTTGCGTGTGCGTAGGAATTTTTTTGAAATTACTACGTTCCCCATCAGTGGCATCCGAGCCTAGGTTTTATGCGTTGATGTTATATGCACGAGTAGAACACAAGTGAGTTGTGGGCGATACAAGTCATACTGCTTACCAGCATGTCATACTTTGGTTCGGCGGTATTGTGAGATGAAGCGGCCCGGACCGACATTACGCGTACGCTTACGCGAGACTGGTTTCACCGTTACGAGCACTCGTGCTTAATGGTGGATGGCGGTGTCTGTCTCTCTCACTTTAGCTGAATCGAGTGTGGCTACGCTCGGTCCTTGCGAAGGTTAAAACAACACCAACTTGACGAACTATCGTTGTGGTTTTTGATGCGTAGGTAAGAACGGTTCTTGCTAAGCCCGTAGCAGCCACGTAAAATTTGAAACAACAAAGTAGAGCACGTCTAACTTGTTTTTGCAGGGCATGTTGTGATGTGATATGGTCAAGACGTGATGCTATATTTTATTGTATGAGATGATCATGTTTTGTAACCGAAGTTATCGGCAACTGGCAGGAGCCATATGGTTGTCGCTTTATTGTATGAAATGCAAACGCCCTGTAATTGCTTTACTTTATCACTTAGCGGTAGCGATAGTCGTAGAAGCAATAGATGGCGTAACGACAACGATGCTACGATGGAGATCATGGTGTCGCCCCAGTGACGATGGTGATCATGACGGTGCTTCGAAGATGGAGATCACAAGCACAAGATGAAGATGGCCATATCATATCACTTATATTGATTGCATGTGATGTTTATCCTTTATGCATCTTATCTTGCTTTGATTGACGGTAGCATTTTGAGATGATCTCTCACTAATTATAAAGAAGTGTTCTCCCTGAGTATGCACCGTTGAGAAAGTTCTTCGTGCTGAGACACCACGTGATGATCGGGTGTGATAGGCTCTACGTTCAAATACAACGGGTGCAAAACAGTTGCACACGCGGAATACTCAGGTTATACTTGACGAGCCTAGCATATACAGATATGGCCTCGGAACACGGAGACCGAAAGGTCAAGCGTGAATCATATAGTAGATATGATCAACATAGCGATGTTCACCATTGAAACTACTCCATCTCACGTGATGATCGAACATGGTTTAGTTGATTTGGATCATGTGATCACTTAGATGACTATAGAGATGTCTGTCTAAGTGGGAGTTCTTAAGTAATATGATTAACTGAACTTAAATTTATCATGAACTTAGTACCTGATAGTATTTTGCTTGTCTATGTTTGTTTGTAGATAGATGGCTCGTCTGTTGTTCGGTTGAATTTTAATCGTTCCTTGAGAAAGCAAAGTTGAAAGATGATGGTAGCAATTACACGGATGGGTCCGTAACTCGAGGATTATCCTCATTGCTGCACTGAAAAAGTTATGTCTGGAAGCACCGCTGGGTGCCAGCCTGCTGCTGATGCTGGCGACAACGTTAAGAACGTCTGCAGAGCAAAGCTGATGACTACTCGATAGTTCATGTGCCATGCTTTACAGCTTAGAACCGGTCTTCAACGATGTTTTGAGCGTCATGGAGCATATGAGATGTTCCAGAGTTGAAGTTAATATTTCAAGCAAATGCCCGGATTGAGAGATATCAAGTCTCCAATAAGTTTTATAGCTGCAAGATGGAGGAGAATAGTTCATCGGTGAACACATACTCAAAATGTCGGGTATAATAATCACTTGATTCAACTGGGAGTTAATCTTCCTGATGATAGTGCCATTGACAGAATTCTCCAATCACTGCCACCAAGCTACAAGAGCTTCGTGATGAACTATAATATGCAAGGGATGAACAAGACTATTCCCGAGCTCTTCGCAATGCTGAAAGCTGCGGAGGTAGAAATCAAGAAGGAGCATCAAGTGTTGATGGTTAACAAAACCACCAGTTTCAAGAAGAAGGGCAAAGGGAAGAAGAAGGGAAACTTCAAAAAGAACGGCAAGCAAGTTGCTGCTCAAGAGAAGAAACCCAAGTCTGGACCTAAGCCTGAAACTGAGTGCTTCTACTGCAAGCAGACTGGACACTGGAAGCGGAACTGCCCCAAGTATTTGGCGGATAAGAAGGATGGCAAAGTGAACAAAGGTATATGTGATATACATGTTATTGATGTGTACCTTACTAATGCTCGCAGTAGCACCTGGGTATTTGATACTGGTTCTGTTGCTAATATTTGCAACTCGAAACAGGGACTACGGATTAAGCGAAGATTAGCTAAGGACGAGGTGACGATGCGCGTGGAAAATGGTTCCAAAGTCGATGTGATCGCGGTCGGCACGCTACCTCTACATCTACCATCGGGATTAGTATTAGACCTAAATAATTGTTATTTGGTGCCAGCGTTGAGCATGAACATTATATATGGATCTTGTTTGATGCGAGACGGTTATTCATTTAAATCAGAGAATAATGGTTGTTCTATTTATATGAGTAATATCTTTTATGGTCATGCACCCTTGAAGAATGGTCTGTTTTTATTGAATCTCGATAGTAGTGATACACATATTCATAGTGTTGAAACCAAAAGATGCAGAGTTGATAACGATAGTGCAACTTATTTGTGGCACTGCCGTTTAGGTCATATCAGTGTAAAGCGCATGAAGAAACTCCATACCGATGGGCTTTTGGAATCACTTGATTATGAATCACTTGGTACTTGCGAACCGTGCCTTATGGGAAAGATGACTAAAACGCCGTTCTCCGGTACTATGAAGAGAGCAACAGATTTGTTGGAAATCATACATACAGATGTATGTGGTCCGATGAACGTTGAGGCTCGTGGCGGATATCGTTATTTTCTCACCTTCACAGATGATTTGAGCAGATATGGGTATATCTACTTAATGAAACACAAGTCTGAAACATTTGAAAAGTTCAAAGAATTTCAGAGTGAAGTGGAAAATCATCGTAACAAGAAAATAAAGTTTCTACGATCTGATCGTGGAGGAGAATATTTGAGTTAGGAGTTTGGTCTGCACTTGAAACAATGCGGGATAGTCTCGCAACTCACGGCACCTGGAACACCACAACGAAATGGTGTGTCCGAACGTCGTAATCGTACTTTACTTGATATGGTGCGATCTATGATGTCTCTTACCGATTTACCGCTATCGTTTTGGGGTTATGCTTTAGAGACGACCGCATTCACGTTAAATAGGGCACCATCAAAATCCATTGAAACGACGCCTTATGAACTGTGGTTTGGCAAGAAACCAAAGTTGTCGTTTCTTAAAGTTTGGGGCTGCGATGCTTATGTGAAGAAACTTCAACCAGATAAGCTCGAACCCAAATCGGAGAAATGTGTCTTCATAGGATACCCAGAGGAGACTATTGGGTACACCTTCTATCACATATCTGAGGGCGAAATTTTCGTTGCTAAATTCGGATCCTTTCTAGAGAAGGAGTTTCTCTCGAAAGAAATGAGTGGGAGGAAAGTAGAACTTGATGAGATAACTGTATCTACTCCCTTATTGGAAAGTAGTTCATCACAAGAACCGGTTCCTGTGACAACTACACCAATCAGTGAGGAAGCTAATGATATTGATCATGAAACTTCAGATCAAGTTTCTCTTGAACCTCGTGGGTCTACCAGAGTAAGATCCGCACTGAGTGGTACGGTAATCCTATTCTGGAAGTCATGTTACTTGACCATGATGAACCTACGAACTATGAGGAAGCGATGATGAGCCCAGATTCCGCAAAATGGCTAGAGGCCATGAAATATGAGGTGGGATCCATGTATGAAAACAAAGTATGGACTTTGGTTGACTTGCCCGATGATCGCCAAAGCCATTGAGAATAAATGGATCTTTAAGAAGAAGACTGACGCTGATGGTAAT